>PVIH01006810.1:0-106925 GCA_004025045.1 Sigmodon hispidus | reverse complement strand
GCGAGGCCATTTGACGAAGCGTGTGAGATCTCTTTTGGGCTGGATGTCCTGCCCGATGCCGAAGTTCTTAGGCCTTTTCTCAAACAGAGGATTCACCACCTTCTTGGTCTCCTGCTTCTTCACCACGGCGGGGGCCGGGGCCACCTTCTTCCCCTTGGCCTTCTTCCCCTTAGGCATCTTGCTCGGCTGGAGGAGAGCGGTTTCTTTCTTTAAACTTGTAATTTCAGTCTAATTGTGAGAAAACCCTTGGACAGTTCCTAATTGAAGGATGGATTATGAAATACTTTGCCAGTTTCTTCTAGACTGTCACAATCATTAAAACACTGGGAAAATAAGAGAGATTGCCTCAGTAAGGAGGTGCCTAAGGAGACATTAAAGCTAAATGCAATATAGCTTCTGATAGATTTGGCAACTCTAAAAGACATCCAACACAGCTGCTGGCCTTAATTAATAACAGTGAGACAAATATCCTGTACTAAAGAGAGATATTGTTTTTGAGTGTGGCATACACACACACACACACACACACACACACACACACACAGAGAGAGAGAGAGAGAGAGAGAGAGAGAGAGAGAGAGAGAGAGAATCAAGCTCAAATGAGTTAGAATGGCAGGAAAGCATTAGTCTATCTTGCATGTTGGTTCTAATAGGCAGTATGCCAGCTCTCTGTGATGGAGTACCCTGGCAGCTGTATTAATCTCCTGGTATACACAATGGTAGAATTCTCGTTTAAATTTACAAATACAAAAGGAGATCATTTACCCCTCTGCAACCTTTTCTTCTGCTCTTGACATTCCAGCTCAGAGGTATTTTTTTTAATGTTACTCTGATTTCCAAAGTATGCAATAATTCATAATTCTACACTTCTTAAGCCCATTTCTTTCTTCCTGATATTTTTCCCTGCAGTAATTTACTCTAAAACCATCCTTTTTCTCATGGCCATAAAGTTGGAGACTTGCCCTGGTCTTCTGGAAGAACAGGTTGCCTCCCATGGGACCCACTGTCTGCACTGTGTATGATTTTAAGCTAGCACATCTGAGGTCTATTGTCCATAATCTCTCCCCAGGTGAAGCTTGTTCTTTAGAGACTGGTTGATGGCATGCTCTTTCAGATGTTATTTCTGAAGTGCATATTTTCATCTGAAACAAAATCCACTCACTGAATAAACAACACTGAATAAAAGGTAACAATTAGTCTGCTGTGTTTTGGTGCTGAACAGAGAGTCCCAACTCATGTTCCCCCAGATTTTACCAGCTCTTTAGTGTGAGATATTGTGCAGAGTGAAAACTGAGTGTGCTGTATATGTATATATATTATCTATCTATCTATCTATCTATCTATCTATCTATCTATCTATTTATCTTCCATCCATCCATCCCTCCAGGACCAAGCTCAAATGAATTAGCTCATTTGTTCTATTTTTATTTGTTCTAATAATGGCTCAATTGTTCTCTTTTGATCTTATATATTCTTTCTTTTTTATTTTCTGGAAAAGCAACAGAAATAGGAATATTAATATAACTGCTTTCAGCTAACTGGGTTCAGTTGCCTTTCACCACTCATTTGAACTCTGCCCGAAAAAGTAATCTTGATCTTGCTTGATTTTTCCAGGCTGTGTAATGTAAACCAGAAATACTGAAATCCAGCTAGGTGTGGTAGCACAGGTGTCCTCCCAGCTCTGGGGGGCTGAGGCAGAAGGGGTTCTAATCCAAGGCCATGCTAAGACCTGTTTTAAAAAACAAAAGCAAAACAAAAGACAATAGCATTCAAAGCCAACCCAGAAATCTCAGTCTGAGGCTCCAGTGCTCTGAAAGAGCAGGTTTTAATCACTGAGCTATCTTTCCAGTCTCTAAATCTTGCTTATTTTTTTAAAGTGGATGAATGGAAGCCTCAGTATTTTTCATGGCCATTTTCCATATTGATTGGAATAATGAAGGTGAAGTCATTACACATCTTTAAATATATTGTGAAATCCAAAATGAGGGGGGGTCAATGGTTGTGGTTAGAAATATTTTCATTTATTAAGATTTTATTCCTTCTTCCCATTTTTAAAATGATCACTTATTTTAGAATTTTGAGAATGGGTAGTTTTTTTGAAGTTTATGTATGTATGTATGTATGTGTGTATGCATGTATATATGTATGTATGTGTGTATGTATGTATGCATGTGTGTGTATGTGTGTATGTATGTATGTGTGTGTATGTATGTATGCGTGTGTATGTATGTATGTATGTTTGTGTGTATATGTATGTATGTATGCATCTGTGTATGTATGTATGTATGTGTGTGTGTATGTATGTATGTGTGTATATGTATGTATGTATGCATCTGTGTGTGTATGTATGTATGTATGTGTGTGTGTGTGTGTATATGTTTGTTTTTATAACCTGACCACAGTTTTCTCTCCCTCCTCTCTTCCCTGGCTCCCTACCACTTCCCACTCCTCCTCCCAGTTTCTCTTCAGAAAAGGGTGGGCCCCCCACAGGTATCAGTCAGTCATAATATATATCAAGTTTCAGAGAGAGTAGGTGCCTTTTTCTTATTAAGGCTGGACAAGGCAATCCAACAGGAAGAATAGGTCACAAAATCAGGCAACAGTGTCAGAAACAGCCCTTGTTTCCACTGTTAATAATCCACAAGAAGAACAAGCTATACAACTGAAACATATACGCAGAGGGCCTAGGTCAGTCCCATGCAGGCTCCCTGGTTGTTGGTTTAGTCTGTTAGCCCTGAGCCCAAGTTAGTTGATTCTGTGGGTTTTCTTGTGGTGTCCTTGACTCCCTGGTTCCTACAATCCTTCTTCTCCCTATTCTACACATTTCTGGAGGGGGTGTGATTTTTAAACATAATTGTCTTAAGGTTTTTATTGCTGTGAAGAGACACCATGATCATGGCAACCGTTATAAAGAGAACATTGGAGGTGGCTTACAGTTCCAGAGGTCCAGTCCATTATCATCACGATGGGGAACATGGCAGGGGGCAGGCAGATACTAGCTGCAAGTGCTACATCTTGTAACCAATAGGAAGTCGACTGGCAGACACACCTAGAGAAGCTTGAACAAAGAGACCTAAAGCCCACCCCCACAGTGACACACTTCCTCTTACAGGGCCACACCTCCTAATAGTGCCACTTCCTTTGGGGGCCATTTTCTTTCAAACCACCACACTGGTTTACCAGGCTGCTGTCTGTTGTGACCTTGCTATTACATTATCTTTTCTCTCTTCTCTCTTGTCTGGCTCTCCTCAGCTGTTTAGCTTATACTTTTCACATTTTCATTTCTCCAAATTCTCCTGCTCTCAGTTCCTGTCATTTTGGTTGCACAGAAAGACAAAACACAATCCCCATAACAAACAAACAAACAAACACATTCCTTAGTTTAGACTTTATTTCTCCTTTCTAAGCTTCTAATAACCGTATCCATTCAATAGAGACATCAATAACCTCTGTCACATCTGGTTGTTTGGGCTATGAATTGGGATGATTCTTTGGGGTGAAAGGTTCATAGAAGCTTTAGTAGGAAGTCAGTTTACTTGGGAAATAGAGTTTCCAGGCACACATGCTGTCTCTGCTGCTTGTTGACCTGGTTCTGGTATGAAGCTAGGGCTTTCCCACCTCAGTGGGGCTATTGTGTGGGACCTAGGTATGAGTGCAGGGGCAGATAGGTGCAATATCATTTAGGAGACAGGAAGTAAAATTTATCGTTTAGATCACCCCTCCCCCCATGACTCAATTACACAGAGAGTATTGTAGAAACAACTGTGAATCTGGGGTAAGGAGGCTGTATTCTTACCTGCTTCTTCCTGAGTTGGAGTTGTGTGTATGGCCAGTGTGGGTAGTCATGAATGAAGGAGGTGACAAGGGTGATTTCTGTGTAGAACACATAGCTCATAGGTGTCTCTCAGCACTCTTGGGAGGAGAGCTGACCTGAGAGGACTTCACTGTGAAAGCTCTATCCTATCAGTATCATCTGATAAAAATTCCTTTTAAATTTTTTTCTAAGATGTACTTACCTTTATTTGCCTGTGTGACACTCACATGAGTGTTGGTACCCACAGAGACCAGAAGAGGGTGTCAGATCACTTTGGGCCGGAGTTGCAAGCTGTGATGATTTGTCTGATATGGGCATTGGGAAACAAAATTGGGTCCTCTGCAAGCGCAGCCGCAAGTGCATTAACTGCTGATCCGTCTCTCCAGTCCCAAGAATTCTTACAAAGACTTCTTAAAACTGTCTATCAACAGGAGACCTGGGAGGGGCAGCAGGGCTTCGGAGACAAAGTGTTTTCCTTGACTACTTTGGACCTTGTCTTTTGAGATAGGATCTTGTATCAAACTGAAACTGGAGTTCATTGATTGGCTAGAGCAGTTGGCCAATGAGCTCTGGGGTTCTGCCTGTCATCCCACCCCATCAGTCAGGTTACAAATACTTTTCAGATTTTCTTCACAGGTTTTGGGAATTTGAACTGTAGTCTTCAGACTTAAGAGGCAGGTACCTTCCCATCTATGTCACTATGTCATTTCCCCAGACTCACTCTAAGACAGGGTTTCACTTTACATAGCCTGGGCTGTCCTGAAACACACTATGTAGACCAGGTTGGTCTCAAACTCACAGAGATCCATCTACTTCTGCTTACTGAGTGTTGGGATTAAAGGTATGGGCCAACACATGAACATTTTCTGAATCTGGCTACATGACAAACAGCACAGCATTCCTCCTTGACCTGCCATTTCAAGGGTACATTTAACACCTCAGCACTCCATTCTACGTGGTTTGGTTTGATCTTTGAATTTTCTCCAAGTTTCTTCCTGGTGCTGTTCAGAGTCCCCTGACACATCCCATCAAGATGGCATGGGACACACAATAGGACTATGGTTTGGTTAGACAAACCTAGTTTTTGCTGCTTTGGAGTCCTCAACCTTAAACACCAGCTTTTTCCTTTTGCTGTGGGTATTATCTCCAGAACTTCTAAGAGATGTTCTCAAAAAATATTTTAGACTATTTTCACTTAAATGTAGGCATTCTGATGGCAAGGGTAAGGACTGTGCTCTTTAAAACTTTTTCTTTTAGTGGAATGAAGGTGTTTTATTTCCAGATCCTGCAGGCTTTGTAACTCTGCCTTCTGGTCTGTTCTTAGTTTTCAAAGCCTTTCCCCTTTACCGCAGTTAGTGGGTACCAGTGCAGCTATGTTTAGATTTTTCTCAAGGTGGGGAGTCTCTGGAACACGTATCAATATCTGTGTGCTGTTTGTGTTACATGCATATGTAATTTAGTTCTCTGGAAAATTCCATGCTTATCCAACCAGGTACTATAAATCTCCAAGATGTCATAGCTTGGAGTAAGTTGAGGGTTATTAGACTCAAAGGATCATGCTTGGTCAATCAGACTCTGTTTGTTTCCCTTGTATTAATGGACTCTTGTTTTCTAGTAGATCTTCTCGTTCCTTTGGGAGTTATAGAGGACAGCTAACACCAACTGTTTGGGTCATAACTAATCTATCAGGGTGTGGGGAAGTTTGAGAGTCTCATTACAAGCATGATGCCACCCAAAGATACTGAGGAAAAACTTCAGAGACTGTGTGATTGCCTTGAGCTCCAAATTCATGAAGTTAAAATCCCTTCTACTTAGAGAATGTCAGGGCATCCCATAGCCAAAAGATGGCACTCCTCACCTACTGTTCATGCCCTGCTACCACAGGGCATGCTCCCCATGGCATTCTGATCCTTCTATTAGTTTTCTCATAATAAAATATTATACCCTTGTCTTCTCTTGGAGAGTTACAACATGAACCAGACCCAATCAATGTTCGGCTGCATACCATCCTTTATCACTCAGGGTATACAACCCAGACTGTGAGCGATGACAGCAGAGCCTGCTGCATAGCTCTTCATGTAGCTGTAGATTTGGTTGCAGCTAGAACACCTTTGCTGCAGCATCATCTCTGAGCAGATCCACGATTTTAATTTGTCTCCAGAGTTTGCCTCTCTCAGTTTCATAAACCGTGGAAACACAGCTGGAGCGATTTACAGACTGTGGAGAAACTTGAGCGTTCCTGCTGGAGCACCAGTTCAAGGCACATGCCTTGTTATTTCCTGCTTTGTTGTTGTTCGACAAACCAGTTAATGGGCAATGGGCTGTTTCAAATTTACTCTGCTTCTCGATACTGTTGCGTGCACTTGCTTTGGGGCATGATTGGGTGTAAGTGTGACTGTGAGCCAGTGTGGATTTGAGCAGATGGGCTTTGTGTGCAATGAGATTTGAACAACAATTTGGAAAGACCGAGATTTTTATTTGTTAAATTATGCAAATGCATGGCCTGAGGCTTTTAGAAAATTAAATTCCACTTTGCTATACTTTCCATCAACCCTCATATTTTATGATCTATTTTTATTTTATGTTTATGTGTATGTCCTTGCTGGTATATGCCACATGTGTGTGGATAGGAGTAGAGACCAGAAGAGAATGTAGAGTCCTCTGACAAGGATGCTAGGACCTGAACTCAGATTCAGCAAGTACTCTTGACCTCTGAGCCAGCTCTCTAGCCTAACCTCCAATATCCTCTCCAGCTGAGTGCTGTGATGGTTCCTGCAAGCAAGGCAAAAATCTCTGTGTCTCCTGACTTATACTTCCAGGTTATTAGAGATGATACTGCATGGTGTAAGGTTTGGGTGTTGCTAAGTGAATAATAAAGGGAACCTTTCCAGCATCTAAGGAGCCCTGGATCGCATCTCCACCATTACAAACAAACACAAATGCCAACAAAACCAAAATGAATCCACAAATAACAAGCAGGATGACTACAGCACCGTGAAAAGATACAACTAGATGATCAGGCCCACCAGAGCAACTCCAGCATAGCACTGAAATCTGGAAATCTCAGCCTTGTAGAATGAAGGCAGAAAATTATAAATCAAGTGAGTTTGTAAGAAGATTGTAGAATTGTCAGAACTTAAGTACTTCTCCCTCAGAACAAAGCTCCCAGCAGTGTTAGCATTTTACTGGCTAGTTTCATAACAGATAAGACCTCAGTAGTTTATGGAATGGATGGACGATGGATGGGGATGCAGGATCTGAGGGAAGGATGTGGGCTCACTGGTCTGATGCTCTCTGGGGACCATAAACTGCAGGAATAGATATTCTTACCTCCTTGGTTCAGACTTTGAAGCCATCATCACTCTAGTGCAAGGAAAGAAATAAGACATTTCATGGTTCTATGTTGATTTGTTAATGAAGTGTAGAATTTTATTTCGAATGTCTTACATATTTAGTCTGTCATATGTGCAATAAAAGTGTCTAAAGTTAAAAACGGGACAAGCTTTAATTACTTATTTTGAATATATGCTACTTTCCAAGAAATTGGAAATTCTAAATTCTAGAAATAACAACAAATCACTATAAATGTTATAAGGTTGACTATCTCATATCTTTATGGTGTTCAATAAATGATATTCTTTATATAAAGAATGAGTGCATTTGTACATAGCTGTTTTAAAATACTTATAAGTCAGATTCCTACTAGGCACTGATCAGTAGAAAATATTCATTATTTTAGGGCTGATTTATTACTCAGAGTTTTTCTATTTTCAACCAACGGTCGTGGAATTTTTTTTTTAGTGGACAAGAGACTACATTAAGAAATTAAAGTGCTGAGAGCCTAGCCTTTGTGAAAGCAGAGTTGCATGATAACATTTTGTTTTTCAGGTGGTTTATGGGCCCACCCAATATTATGGCTGTTGGTGTTTGCTGAGGAGCGGTAGGTTGTGATACTTAATCTCGGCTGTCAACTTGACTGGATCTGTAGTCAACTAAGAAACATATTTCTGGGGAGGTTTCTAAAGGGTACTTCCTGGAATGGTTAACTGATGGGCAAGACCCTCCCCCCCTTAGAGAGGGTGACACTTTCCGTGCAGTCTGAGAGTGTAAGGGAAAAGTTACTGCTGTTTACCTGTTTGTCTCCATCTCTTGTGAGTGAGTGCATCTATCCTGTTGTGACTGCTATCACTACCATGACCGACCTTCATTAACATTGGAACTCAGCTTCCTCAGCCTTATAATATGGATTTAGGACCAATGGTTCTGCAGAAATCCACTAGACTTTCAGCACCAGATTGTTACTGCTGAGGCATGTAGGCCAAGTAGATGTAGTTCTTAGCCTATCTAGTGTGAAGGCAGCCATTGTTGAACTACCCTGACTGAATTGTATAAGGCAGTCTAATGAATTATCTTTCAATAGATATTTATTCCATGGATTCTGTTCCTTTAGAGAGCCTTGACTAATACAAGGTAGAATTTCTCATAGGAATCAATATAGAACTATGGCAGGGCCAGGATGACATGGAGAAGCAAGGTGGATTTATCTGCAATTTTCCAAAAATATTTTGGTAGTTATATCTGGAAAGATTCAGCTGGTTTGGTTTAATGTCAAAGTTAGTGATCTGCTCTTATTTTCTTAAATGTGTAGGGGCAAGCCTTAGACACCACTCCAAACTGAGACGCTCTGCAATGCACCAAATAGATGATTTCTGTGCTATGTCTCCATTCTTCTAAGTTGCTTCCTTTTCAGATCTCTGACACAAACTCATTATACAATTACAGAAACCAAAGAAACATCTAGTATTCTAAAAATATTCATTTTCAGTCAGTTTACTCAATGATGTCAGACCTACCCTGATGTCAGCCCAGGGGAAGATGAGGGGTCATGAGATAGGTCTGTGGCAGTGCTAACTCATGCCTCACTTAAGGCTGTTCCAATGTAGAGAGACTTAAGAAAGAAACATCCCATTCACACCATCACACAATACCCATCCCTCCCCACACACATTGGCAACTATGAAGTCAGGGAAAAACCCATCCCACTGACAAGAATTGAGTTTCTAGACAAATCCTGAAGATTAATAAGGGAACAAACCCATGCTACCACACCAAGTGCCCCCCCCAGCCAAATGCAGCTATCAAAATGTCTAAAATAGTCACAGTTTGATTTAAAAAAACACAACAAAAGATTAGACTGCCTTTTATTGGTTGAATTTAATTGCTGAATATGGTCTGGAGTTCTGTTATATATATATATATTTTCTGTGCTCCTACTCTGAATACATTTTCACATTGTTTGGAAAACTGTGGGAAGTTCCACCTAGAATGCATTTTCCTTCTTTGCTTCCATCAACATTTCTCTCCCCAAATAGTTCCCTTTGTGGTTCAGCGTTTCCATCTTTTAATAAGGTGGATCAATCCCAGCTGTAATTGTATAGTTATATATGAACAGCCCACATAAACAACATCCCTTGGTGGTGCGCTGTCACCATACCTTGGGGTGTTAAAGCAAACATGGGTAGACAGCTTGGACACCTGTGTCAGCTCCTGTGTCTTCTATTGCCCCATGATGGTCTTCACAGAAGGCTAAATGTTCCGCTCACAGCTGTTCCCTTAGTCCTGACCTGGGAAGATCAGTTTTATGTCACATTGTGAGGAGTAATAATGAGCCACGGCTTTCATTCATCAGGAGCCTATGCTTTGCTGAAAAAGTGAATGGCTATCAAAACTCCATGTGGGGGGCAGAAAAAAGAGGAAGGAGGGAGAAGGGGAGGAGGAGGGGGAGAAAGAGAGAAGAGGTGGCCAGAGTGCACATAATCACAGCCCATCATAGTTGATACTGGTACATTAAGAAGTTATGGAACCCCATCATGCCAATGGTAGCATTTCCACATCAGATGGACATTGACCCTGGTGAACAATGAGAGCTGTTGTAGGTGCCTAAGTCAATATTCCAAACGCTTCCACCCCCACAAGCTATTCTTTCACCCAACTTTCCTCTCTCCATCTGTGTACAAGGGAACTATAGTCCTTTCCACCTCCCAAGAGCATCATGGAGGACATTACTTTCTTCCAACGTGGCATCTGGTGATGTCATAACACCTTAGATCAGTGATATTAAAGGATCGCAGCATTAAGAAGGTTGAGAATCACTGATCTAAGGTGTTGTGACATCACCAGATGTCACACTGCAAGAAAATAACTGACCCCCAACCATAAAATTATTGGGTTTCTACTTCATAACTATAACTTTGCTACTGTTATGAATCGTAATGTAAACATCTGATGGGCAGGATGTCTGGCAGGTGACCCCTGAAGGAGCTGTGACCCCGACATTAAGAACCATTGCCTTTGAGCCTCTCTTCTAGAAAGAGCCAGTGGAAGAGTTTTGTACCCTTCAGTCTCTTTCCAGCATCTGAGGTGTAAGAGCTTAGGTTTCATGTATCTTTGAGGAGATTATTTCCCTGTAGTTTAAATGTTGATTATTTTTAGACTAGAAATAGAGGGCACAAATGGTGAAAGAACTAGGGAGAGGAGGACCATTTGCTCTTGAAGATTATAATCCTTTCAATCATGTTCATCTCAGGATTTGAAATGGCAGCTAGCCACTGTGCCTTCAGAACAAACGGCATCAAGGGGAATGTGGGCCCAGCTGTGCTCAGCTGTGCTGGCCTGCAGCTGTGGACTTGCTTGTGTCCATGTCTTTGCTGTGGGTCCCATTCCATTCTACGTCTTACTCTGGCTTCATCTTTTCTTTCTTACTCCTCCTGAGCACCTTGCAATTTTTAAAAACTGCCAAACCAGACCCCAATCTTCCCTGAAAGAATTAATTTTCTCTGTTAGCTTTGGGGTTGGGTGGATTGAAAATAATCCAAAGAGAGAATCAAATAAATAAGTGAAAATCGGTTTTCTGGTTCAGTATAGTTGAAAGGGTCTCACGCTGGGAGCCCAGTGATATGGTAGACTTACAAAAATCAGAAATCAGAACTGACTTTGAACTGACAAATGAACTATAGAAACCAAACTCACAGCCTTCAGTTGTTTTGCATGTTGTTAGAAAGAATTTTCTAGAGCCTTTAGATGCTTGATTGGAAAAAAAAATTACTACCATTCAAAAGTTTTAGATATCAAGAATAATAGGAAACCTTTGGCTAGGCTTCATTTCTAGAAACTTCCCTTTGCTTCTTTTGAGCTTCTCTTACAAAGAGAGGTGTTTTCTTTTCTTTTCTCTTGTTCTAGTGTGTTGGCAAGAGTCCTTTCAGAACTTCTAAAACTGCTTCTTGGTGCCAGCAGCCTTGGTAACCTTGAGCACATTGAAGCACATGGTCTTGCTCAAGGGTCTGCATACTCCCACAGTGACAGTGTCACTGATCTACACATCCCTGAAACAGGGGGACAGGTACACAGACCTGTTCTCATGGCACTTTTCAAAGCGATGTGTTGAGGATAGTTCCAGTGAATGACAATGGTCCTGTGCAGCATCATCTTGGTCATGATACTAGACAGGACCTGACCTCAGATGAAAATGTCCGCAGTGAAAGGAAACTTCTTTTCTATGGAGGTGCCCTTCATGACCTCCTTGGTGTCTTTAAACCTAGATGAATGTTTTTTATAGTACTGAGGGTGTTTTTCCTTGCTGTTTTCTCCCAGAATAACATGCTTCTTATTTTGAAAGATTGTGGGGGCTGCTTTTGGTAAGTACATTCAGTCTGAATGTCTGACATCTTCCTAGCAGCCAGAGAAAAAGAGAGGTGAGCTAACTCCTGGCTGAATTTCCTCATTTCTTGTTTTCTGTAGACAGGAGTATATGATATTGGTCTGCCTTTCCTCTTTAACCTCCTCCTTAGAGCACAGGGCAATTGGAAGGCAGAAAGGTTAAGTGCTTCCTTGTGTACTTAGACCCTGTTCATGGGGGAAATATCATCTCGACAAAGCACCTCATTGACATGGTGTTCCTCACACCAAGGAACACATTTTCTCTGCTAAGAAGAGAGACCAATTAGATGTGCTGGATTCTGTACTGCGAACTGGTGTATGTATAATGTTTGCTTGAGCCTAGTACTGTTATTTCATGGGCAAGGAAGAAGCCCATGGAGTAGGAACAGTTTTTCTAACTATTGTGTCATGAAAAAATACTTTGGAATCAGATCTAGCAGGTTCAAAACAATCTGTGTATCCCAAGGAACACTCCGAAATACCCATTTGTGGTGATATCTAGGAGTAAATTTTAACTTATTCACTAGGATATTCAACATATCAGCCAGCCCTTCATGGGTAACCACAGTAAATGTGCAGAAAAATAACCTGATTAGAAGACCAGGGGCTTGAAGATGGCTCCGCTGCTAAAATACTAGGACTTGAGTTTAGATCTCTGGTTCCTTGTAAAATTCTACACAGTGGCCCAGCTATGATCCCAGTACTAGTGGGAAGGAAGAAGCAGAAACAAGTGGATCTCTGAAGCTCATTGGCCAGTCAGTTTAGCTGACTCCTTGAGCTCTAAGGTCAGAGACTCTTGCCTCCAAAAATTAAAAATGAGATAAAAAGAACAGAGGAAGACACTTGACATCAGCCTCTGGCCTACACTCTCTCTCTCCTCTCCCTCTCTTTCTTACACACACAGGCACACTCACACACTCACATAACAGTCACATCACACATACACACACACTCTCTCTCTCTCTCTCTCTCACACACACACACACTTGACCACATGCATGCACAGCCTAGTCTCCCCACCCGTGTTCACACAGCAAATCTATTCAACCATGGCTCCACACCGCCATTTGCATGCGCAGAATCTCTGAATGCTGACCATGTTCACTTGACAGTGGAAAAGAGTGACTCATAAGCTAGAGATCTCATTTTCTTTCTGTCTTGTTCTTTTTACCTCTTAGTTCCTCAGGATGGAATGTGTGGGTCTCATTTTTCCTCACGTGTTGCTGACCTCATGTGAAAGATGACCCCGGATGCTTCAGTTTCCTGTGTATTTGCTCACCAACTTTAGTGCACACAGGAGACGAGAGGAAAATGACAGGGGAACGAAAGGGAGGGCTCGAGAGAAAGCTGATCCATTATTCAGATCCTTGGGAGTCCATTTGTGGTTTATTTGGTATAAGGAGCCAGAAAACAAACTCATTCTAAACTTTCTCCTTCTTGGCATGGTGTTCAAAGCTGAGGTTTCTCTGCTGACTATGCGTGTCCTTCTGCATGTGTTGAGGTTTTCAGTATCCATGTTACAAAGAAGAGGACATTTAGTTTCAATTAATAAACCACCCTGCAATTACCCTTTGTTTGTGACCATGCACATGTTACCATGTGTGCTGATGCTGGAGCACAACTTCCTGTGAGCCACCCAAGGCTGTCTTGGTTCCTACTGTGTCTCTCTTCTTCTCTCTCCCATACCAAGGCCATTGTGTCTGCTTACTGGCAGGTCTACAGGGCAACTCCTATGCCTATGATGAACACATTATGTTTCATATTTATTAACAGGCTGAGAATAAATAATACCCTCCCCTCATGTCTTAAGAATATTTTCATCCATGATTTCTGTAATGTTGGCTCAGCATTCCTATGGTGGTTTTCCCATGTAGCAGTAGGACTGTTCATTGAATGAGTGATGTGATGGCTGCTCTCAGGGCCACTGGTTCTGTGAATGATACCTGGTTGTACTCACTTGTTACAGCACTGTGAACCCAGAGGGGTAGGATGTTCCCTGAGGAAGCTTGGGTCTATACCACCCAATTTCCTGTCACTATGAACAAAAACTACACAAGATACAACTCAGGGAAGGATTTATTTTGTCCCTCAAGATAAGAAAGGCACAGTAGAAACCTTCCCACATTTGGGTGAATCAGAGAGAGTATCTGTCATCTGTCCATCCATCCATCCATCCATCCATCCATCCATCCATCCATCCATCCATCCATCCATCCATCCAGTCTATCTTCTTGCCTGCTTGTCTGTCTGTTCTACCTATCCACCTCCCTACATTCCTACCTTCCTACCTATCTATTTATGAGGGAAGAAAGCAGGAAAGAGAGAATCAGAAGTGGGCAGTGGTTTATTCTATGAAACCAAGCTCCAGGAATTGGTTCTTCCTTCTAGGCTCTGCTCAGCAGAATAGTACTCCAGCTGGAGAACAAGTATTCAAACACATGGGCCCATTGAGGATATTTCCTGTTCAAACCACAGCAGCAACTTCCTGTTGCTCTTAGTTGAAACAGAAGTGAGAATGCAACAATCTTGATGTAAACACGAGGACTCATATGTAAATATAGCAACAATAATGGGAAGCTTGCTGGAGTTGGGCTATAGTCTCCTAGCAGGTAGATATATTGACAAATTGTGGCACAATGTTGTCATCTTCTAAGTTCACACTTGAGAACCACACAGTTGCCTCACTATTAATTTACAAAAAAAATTTAAAATAATAATGTTTAAGTATGTTTATGATTTTGTGTTTGGCCACACAAACTGCTATCTTCCATCAGCTATGGCTCCAGTGTTAGAGAGACTAGGTATGTTTCCCCATCCTTCTCCTACTGGGTCCTTACTTACCTTGTCTTGTGTTCCTCAACAGTCCATAGATAGCCTTCATTTACCCTGGAGG
Source organism: Sigmodon hispidus (assembly GCA_004025045.1). Classification (NCBI taxonomy): domain Eukaryota; kingdom Metazoa; phylum Chordata; class Mammalia; order Rodentia; family Cricetidae; genus Sigmodon; species Sigmodon hispidus. The sequence continues at coordinate 92,502 of PVIH01006810.1, read as the reverse complement.
AAATGACTGAAGAGGAAGCTAATGTCACCAACAAATACCAAGTCTACTCTGTGATTTTATAAAGCAATTCTCCCCTGGGTTCTAAGAACTCCCTCCATTGTGAATCTAGTTATTGCCTCTTGTTTAAAATTAGACTCAAAACTTCCTTGTGATGCTCAGAGCCCTTCCCTGGCACAACCTTTCAAAAAAATTTTCTAAGCTGAAGTAATTTCACAGCTATTTTGTGAGTTCATCAAAAGCAAATACTAATGATCTAGACAAAAAAAAATCATACACATTCAAGCTGGTTCTGCATCACCATTGAGATATAATCCTGCTCCCCCTTCTAGTTTTATCTTGTCAATCATTCTGAATGTCCATCCATCCTTTATCATCATTCATTTTATCTAGCACCCTATGCACATAGTAGTGTAGCATTTTTTACTAAACAGTATATGCACTTGCCTCGTTATGAATGAGGCAACTTTGAATAACTTTCTAGTAATCCAATAAATATTAAATATTTTATTATAAATATATTAATAAATAATAAAAAGTCCCCCTTTAGTGGACTGTTGGATAGTTTCCACTAACAAAATACTTTAATATTTGTTTAAAATATTGGAGTGATGTTAAACAATATAAGTAGGAATAGAGAACATTCTTTTGGTTGATCAGATCCTCAGAACTCATTTTTAATTTAACATGGCATTCATATGCTAACAGACTAAGTATACTAACTTAAAACTCATAGCTCCATTTTTATAAAAGGCAGATTTATTATACACAGATTACCTGCACACTGAGTATTTTTGTTAACATGTAACTGTTATATTTATGAATAATGTAAGAGGGTGTGAAAGGGTTAAGTGAGAGAGACCTGAGCCTCATAGTAAATGTTAAGAAAAAGAAAGCAGAAAGCAAGCCTCTGAGACTTCTCTCATGTAGAAGATATGATATAAAAATAATTAAGAAACATAAATAAATTTTAATTCATTGATATAAACTTAAAGTTAATTTTGTTATGTTGTTTATATTTTTCTACTCTTAATTAAAATATGATGCTAATATAACTCATTTAAAATTATAATATATAATTAAAAAATACAAATTAATAGTCATTTATAATAAACAAACTTATAGTCATGTTAGTTAAGTTTTTATAAATATACAAAAATATATTTCAATTAAATAAATAGTCTTCAAACACTTCAAAGACATACAAAATATAACATTTAAAATATTTGAAAAACTTAAACTTTTCTAGACAATAAAACAAGTCTGCTCCTAACAACACCAATATATTTCAAAAAAATAATAAACATTAAAAAAACTTCATATATGTTGGGTTCTAGAGCCACTTCCCACCTCTCCAGTGTTCTGTGTTGATGCTTTATAAACTGCATCTAGCAGTCCATACATTTTATAAAATTAATAACATCAAACAGAGGTATAAAAACAAAATGTCTCAGGGTTGACATACATGGTTGCAAAGGTTGTATATGGTACAAAGACACCATAGCTCAAAATGGTTCCAGTCACATTGTAGATAGTCAGCATTTTTGAATTTATTACAAAGGTTTTCTAGACAATAGTACATCACGATAACAGGACAGCAGGTAGAAACAAAATGTTTTGATTTAAGGGCATCCTTAGTCAATAGTATCTATGTGTATCTGGCTATTCCTCAGAATGGTGTCCCTTTACTCTGTTCCTTAAGTATCATTCAGAATTCTTCAAGTTATCAAGGGTTTTATCTATCTCTTACACAACTTATGGGGAAAAAAACCCCTAAAATATATAATGGGATGTAGCAACTGCTGCTGATCCATATTTTGAACACATACATATATGAACCTGTAAAAATTGTAACTGCTCTACAATTCAGTACAACACCTCTGTAACTAAAAGGTATTTCGGCTTCCTTAGATGTCGTCTTAATCCTCAAAGGTTAGCAGTAGGCAAGACTGGTATAGTAGTACTGAATATTTTTCCATGTTCTTACAAAGCACTTAATCTATTGCATACACGAATGTGAACTGTTTATTAGAATGAAGTTAATTACCTATTTTCATGGGAGTTTGAAACTTTCAAAGTTTTTTCCATAATCCTGGTACTTAATCTTTGCAATAACAACACAGTTGTTGAGTAAGTAGCAGCTTGGAGACAAGTGACTTATGTAAATCCCAGCAGTTAGGTGAATGAGGGGACCTTTGTTGAGTGGTCTTTTCATGGCCCTACCCTGCTTGAGGGAATTAGACCAATCAGAATCCACTCTGATCCCACCACCCAATCATAAACTACAATGTTCATGCCACCCAATCAGAATCCACTGTGTTCCCACCACCCAATCAGAATCCACATTGTTCATACCACTCAATCAGAATCTACACTGTTCCTACCACCCTTGTTTGCAACATACTCTGGAAATGCTGCTCCGGGCTGCAAGACCTGACAAGAAGCAACTTGAGATGGGTGTGTTTGGCCATCAGTTTAAGGGATCATTCCTTCATGGTGGGAAAGACAGGGTGGTAGGGGCAAGATGCTGACTGATCATAATTCATCAGCTTCCAGGAAGCAGAAGGAATAGGAAGCAGTGTCAGGCTATCAAGTCTCAAGGCCTGTTCCCAGTGACTTCCTCCAGCAAGGCTCCACCTCCTGAAGATTCTACAGACTTCCCAAGAGCACCACCAGCTGGGTACCAAGTGTTCACACACAAGAGCACATACAACATATAATTCACATTCAAACTACCAGTGATCACTGCCTTTAAAAACTTATGCTACTATTATTTTTTTTTAACTTAGGGTCGGAATCTAAGGCTGCCAGCATGCTAGGCTATCCTTTGTGCCTTGTCATCTTCTTGGATACTGTTGAGTTTCTTCCTGTCTTTTTAAAATCTTCTATGGACTCAAGTCCCCCCCCACCTTGTTATTGCACATGTTCATTGCAAGGCTACCTCAGGCCTTAGTAATGGAAACAAAAGCCATAGAATAGGCTATTCACTACAAACTCTGTTTATTGCTCTCACTCATCTTTCTGGTAGGCTTCTCCATTCTAGCCTATGAAAGCTTTGTAGTAACAATACTTTACAGTGTGACTACAGGGTGTCCACTCAGTTCTTGGGATGGCTGAATAGAACAATAAGGCCGTGTGACAGAGGGCCGCATTTGTGCCTTCCTTGGGGATCACATGAGCTTTAGAAAGTCTTGTTTCTTATTAAGAACCCACTGTACATCTGTATCTTTCTCCAGAGTGTGGTGAAGGGCCTTGTACAGTGAATAATGATGGACTGTGCATTGCTCATTTCTTCTTTGCCAAACACTTCTCACCTTTGGCAGTAATTTTTTTTCCCCTCACCAACATCTAACGTCTGTTTTACATTTCTACAAAGCCAGTGAAATCCTCTTATAAATCCCAGGTCATGAAGACAAAGCAGCAGGTCAGTATCGTCTGTTAAATGTCTCCAGTGTTCTGCTTTTGCTAATTAGCTTTAAAGTGGTCAGTAGCTTAAAAGCCCCCTGGATAGATTAGGAATCAAATCTATCTGAACAGTGAATTCTGGGATGTTATGTTCGTGAGAGCCTCGGGCTAAATTAGAGGATAGAGGATAGATATGGATGTTCAGATTCTCCCAGGGTACATCCAGGGTCCTCACCACAAGGTCTTCTTTCTACCCAGGCATTTTGACCAACAATTCTGTCTCCCTCTGCCCCTCCTCCCTAACCTAAAACACTAGGCATTGTGTGTTCCGCTGGGGCCTGGACCATTACTCACCCTGGTTCACAGGCAGTGGTCTTTGTCATCACAGCCGCAGCATGAAGGTGAGAACAAGAAGCCTGATGCTGGAGAAACATGATCGAAGGAAAAGAATGCAGAAAGCAAAAGAGATTCTCTGATGGCTCTGTCAAGTCAATTTCTCACTGCTCCACAGCCACGGGTGTGTCCTGAAGATGGATGAGGCAAGGTGCGGCTGGTAGAGGGAACAGCTGCAGTTGCCATCTGGGTACCATTTAGTTGCAGATTCATCACTCAGGCCAGAATCCCCTCCAATTGTTGTGGTTACAGAGGGAAAGTGAGGACCTTGCTGTCTGTGTTTGCTTCCATCTCAAAGCTGTTGCTTCAAGCCAGAGGAGCTTCTCCCATTGCCTTGGCTCATCATCAAAGAAAAGTCACTTGACTGTGGGGTGAGGTGGGTGGAGGACTTTGGTGGTGAGAGCCCAGGAAGCTCAGACACAAACCATCTTATGGAATGCATTAAGATTAGATTTATCCAACTCTCACTTTTTATATTGTCTGTTGATCCTTTCTTTGCAAACTGTAGGACTGTCCAGAATGATGGTAACCTGCTGGGAAGTGATGTCAGTGTTTATGCCTGGTCTGGTGCAGAAACACCTGGAAGAGATGGGAAAACCCCATGTGTTGTCTGAGACTCATTTTGGGTGGTAGTAAAACATTGGTTTTCCTTTGACCTCTGTGACAGAGTTGATTGGTGTCCCTACAGTTTCAGCCAGCAGATTCATCTACACAAGATCAATGAATCAATAAGTATAAAAAAATAAGAATGCCTATTGTTCAAACATGCAATGCATTTTTATTTTATGTCCCTACAATCACTATAAAATTTGAGAATTTGCTGTTATAAAACATCAAAAAGAGGCCATTAATAAGGAATCCCTGAGCCCCAATGTGAATGTGCTGCATTTTAATTGCAGCAGTAATGCTATGCTCTCAGAGCAGATCTGTGAATGTCTAAATATCAGCATGAGCTTAGATGCAGGGATTTCAAGCCTGTTTTTCTAAATATTTACTGTGTATCTTGGTCCCCATTAGCTGTGTATCTTGGTCCCCACCTCATTCCCCCATCCTATTTCTTGTTGAAATCCAAACATCAGATGAAAATGTCAAAAACTTCAGGGCTAGCATTTCCTAATTGGATGTTTATTCTTCCTACTTAGATGAATATCACCATGATAATCAGTGGAGTTTATTATTGTTTTGGACTGAATTGGCTCTTTGTGTTTTATTGGTTGACTTCTGTTAAATCCCTATGCCAGGGTATATCTGGGAACCAAGCTATTTCAAAGAAGAAAAATATTGGAGAGGTTGCCAGTGGGTGAGTTTTTTTGTGATCTGAGAAAATTATTATTATTTTTAGCAACAGTACTGATGCAGTGTGAGAAGTGTCTCCCCTCATAGGATTTGGATCAGAGACCTGAGATATTTTACTGGTGTTCTCTAGTATTAGCAAATCACAGAGACAGAGATGGATAGGTCAGGGAGAGGCAAAGCGAGGGGTTGGTTAAGACTGACTTTTTTTTTTTTTTTTTTTTTTCTGGTACCACAAACCTCCTTTCCCTGGCCAGCACGGGAACATTCCAGTATTGGTCCAGATTTTCAGCTTTCCTAATTCATTCTTGGTCAATATTTCCATCCTTAAGGAGACATCTGTTGTAGAATATTATTTTAAGGTGTGTTGCTTTTGTTTATGCTGAGGAACATTTGTTTAATGATGTAAAGATATATTGCTTTTGCTTACGCTGTGTTTGTTGAACTCAGTGAAGCTGGGTTACTTGCCTCTCTAAAACACCTGATGGTCTAATAAAGAACTGAATGGCCAATAGCAAGGCAGGAGAAAGGATAGGCAGGGCTGGCAGGCAGGGAGAATAAATAAAAGGAGAGATCTGGGAGGAGGGAAAGAATCAGCGGCCAGAGAAGGCGGGCTCCAGGGGACAGCCACCCAGCTGCACAGCAAACCACAGAGTAAGAAACAAAGAAAAGTATACTGGAAAAGGAAAAGCCCAGAGGCAAAAGGTAGATGGGATAATTTAGAGTTAAGAAAAGCAAGCCAGAGTAAGGCTGGGCGTTTATATGTAAGAATAAGCCTCCATATGTGATTGTTTGGAAGTTGAGTGGTGTGGACCTCTCTAAAAGAGCAGAGGAAGAAACAACAGCCATTAGCTGTGATGAGCCATGATCCAGACTGATTTTATTTTAAGCCTAGCTTATGGCTCTTTAACCTTTAAACATCCAGAAGAGAGTTTTAAAATGCATTAGTAAATATGTTTATTTCTTTCCTTGCGGTTTGGAAGGAAGCATTCTCAGCAGGGAGGGATACAGGATTCTCTCATAGTGGGATGCGGTTCTGCGGGAGGAATAGTACACACATTAAGGGATCATTTCGAATCTGTCAGTCATCAGAACTATAAACCAAGCCACATATGCAATTATACATTTTTAAATCATTTTAATGTTTTAAATTATTAGGTTATTAGGCAGAGCTCAGGGGATCCTGCAGAAGAGGAGGAGGAAGGATTGGAGGAGCCAGAGGGGTCAAAGACACCATAAGAAACCCACAGAATCAACTAACCAGGGTTCATAGGTGCTCATAGAGACTGAACCAGCTATCAGGAAGCCTGCATGGGTCTGACCTAGGCCATGTGCATTTATATTAAGGTTGTATGACTTGGTCTTCCTGTGGGACTCCTAACAGAGGGAGCAGGGGCTGTCCTTGACTCTTTTGCCTGCTTTGTGGACCCTTTTCTCCTTACTGAGTTGCCTCATTCAGTCTTAATATGATGGGAGGGCAACTTGATATGCCATATTTGGTTGGTATCTATGGGAGGCCTGCTGCTGATGGGAAATGGAGGAATAGAGGATGGGGGTGGGCTGGAGGAGGAAGGATGGGGAGGAGCTGAGGGAGGAGAAACCATGGTTAGGATGTATAATATATGAGAGAAGAATAAAGGGAAAAATATCTCTTGGTGTTGAGGATTGAACTCAGGAATTAATCATGCTAAGTATACCCTCCACCACTGAGTTACACCTCTAATCCCTAATTTTACCCCTTTAAGGCAGCCACACCAATAATAAGGAAAAAGAAACAGATTTGCTTGATTTTAAAACACTTCATTTTATTGAATATGCTCAAGGACTATCATATTGGTTATGCCAGCAAGATGAAATTAATTATGAGACATTTTAATTATCTTTTTGGGGTTGAATCTTTAAAATTTGTTGCAATAATGTGTGACGGGTCCAAGTAAGTGTACAAAGAGATAATAAGTTTGTGAGAGCATTTCTATATGCAGGGCAGCATAGTAGCAATCATAATATATTATGGCTAACCTCCTAAACCACCCTATAGTGTGACTCTCCACCCCACTTTACAACATCATAAATGATGAAGCTTTTTCCAAACTAGGATCTTCTCAGAGAAACATTTAGCTAATTGCCAGAAGATACTTGGTATACACTTTGACTGACCCAGGACAATAGGGTTGAATAGCCACCCTGGAAGGTGCAACAATCTGGAAAAAGTTAATGAACTTGCTCCAAATCACAAAGCTAATAAATGGGAGCATACTTCAGTATTGAAGGCCAAATTTGTTTGCCCCAGATGTCAATACCTAGAATGCTTTGATAGTCCTTCTGGAATTCTCACTAATACTCTTGAGGAGTGGTTGAGGGGAACTGAGCTACAACAGCAAAGCAAGGGCTGGCCCCTTGATGTGGCTATGCTTGCATTCCTGGATGCTGCTTGTTTGTGAAGACTTTTCCATTACTGTGTTAGAGAAATCCGAGAGAGTCAGCCCAAGAAAGAATACCCATGTGGACCAATGAGGGAGAGAAGGAGGAAGTGAGACAGAGGAAAACACCAGGAGCCTATGAAATATCCACCCAGACCTCCCTGGTGGACTCCTAGCTCTGGGGCCCCTCCCATCCCCATGGAATGCTTGCTCTGAATAAAATATGCTTTTTCTGCCTATTCCATCTCCTGTTCATGACCATCTCTCTTCTCTGAGTCTGCAGCCTTTATTTTCCTTCATCTTTTGCCTTCACTTTTTTGGCTCTTGTGACTTTCTTTTGAGCCCTGGTCTTCTGTCTTTCCTGTCTGTCTGTCCAGTTCTTAGTTCCATGGGAGGAACTTGTCAGAGCTCCCAGATGACTAGTTCTTACCCAAGACCCCCATAACTACTTGTTAGATCAGCCTAAGGTGGGTTGTGGCACCATTCTACATCAAGCAAAAGATTCTCAAAGGTTGTTATACTTAGAAAGTCTCCTCCACAGAAACTGCATGCTCTCAGAATCTTGGGGACATGTCTATTGTTCTGAGCCAGGAAGAAGCCAGCTTAGACTCTCTCTAGTTATCTTCATGTGGTAGTGGGTTAGAACAAAAGATCAACATCCCCAGAAACTTTCTTTTGATTCACTGGGTCACCAAAATACTTTCTTGAAAAGCTGCTCACAGGTGGGTAGGAAGGACTAAGATGAGTAGAGACTGGGAAGAAAATGTGTGTCTTATTTTAGAAAACTGCTCTCTCTCCACATCTTGCTTCTCTGTCTCTCTCTGTGTATCTGTATGTGTGAGAAAGGAGGGTATATACATCTGTATTTGTGTGTGTGTGTGTGTGTGTGTGTGTGTGTGTGTGTGTGTACACACATGGTATATTTTCCATAGCAAGTATTCTTTCAGTTCTCTGGATCCTCCTCTGGTGTGTTATAATTCAGTTTAGTTCTAATAGTACCCCCCAACTCCCCCACTTCAGGTGCCAATGACAAAGTTGGGCTTTCTTACTTCTGACCGACATTGTGATTAAGTAACATTAATACAAACAAATCAATTTAAACTGTGTTTGACACATAAAGATCACTCAAAAACTTTAACCATTATTCCTATCTTAGACTTTTCTTGTGATGTATTTTGATTTTCTGAAGTCATCATTTGCTACCTTTTTAAGGACACCCCATAGGCACCCTTTTACTTGTAGGTCATATGGACAGCATATGCCTAGCTTCTTTGATTGCTGGAACATCCAATTTAGGATAAAAAATTACCTTTCTTTCTCTTCATTTCCAATACATCATTATGTCTTCTATGTGGGCATTTTTGTGGTCTCTGAGCACTGGCCATGTTCTTTTTCTCAATGAATAGATCATTTAAATTTTTACTTATCATAGGACTTGGAGAAAGCTATTTCTAGATGGAATTTAAAATACATACCCCAACATTAAAATATCTTTATGAGGGGCTTTATGATGGCTCAGTCTAAAGCACCTATTGTGCAAGCTTGAGGAACCTAGTTCAGATCTCCAGCTCCCACACCAAAAAGCCAGATATGGTCAAGGGTAGATCTTCAACCTTAGTTCAGGAGGGATAGAGACAGGTAGACTTCGGGAGCCCGCTGGCCCCAGCTAGCCAGTCTATCCCATCATAGATTGTCCAGTTTAATGAGTGATTCTTTCTAAAACAAAATGGAGAATAATCAAGGAAGGTATTGGGTGTTGGCTTCTGGGACACACACACACACACACACACACACACACACACCTCTTCCTTTCCATATATATCTTTTTGAGTTAGATTTTATCACAAATATGATGACCAGAGGATATTGTATACCTTTACAAATGGCTTCCTTCTTCCTGCTCTATTAATTGGCTGGAACATTCCAGACACAAAGGAGATATCACAAACACATCAGGTTTATTGTTTCTATTGAACACATTTCAGAACAGCCTGTGACTTCAAAATAACTGTTTGAGATCAGGCTCTATATTTTAGCTGACATGTAAAAAATTAAGTCTTTCCCTGCAACTGAAAGAGCCAGGGCCCTATCTGTCATTTTTGCTAATAGTTGGTAGAAAACATTAGCCCCACAATGACAGACATTGACCTTACTCTGATTGTCCCCAGATAGAGAAGAGCTGCATCTTCATTTGCCTGGGAAATAAAGAGATGGGAGCCATTGATAGGTAGCAGCTGTCAGGGCATTCCCAGGTTATGCTTCTGGATAATGCAGAATGGGTCTATGCCATGTTACTGCCAAGTACCCCCTGGAAGAGACATGTAATAATTTTCTTCATGTTCAGTCTTTGTAGCAACTCTAGGGTTGGGCAAAGATAAAATAAAAATGCATTTACAGTCCTGGAAAAAAATGGGAGAGGACCATCTCTCTCATAAAAACCCCAAATTGTATTTCTTCCAGAATAATATTTTGCTTTATCTTTGATCATTATACATTGTTCTCTTAAAATTCTATTTAGTTATTATTTTTATTATTATTTGCTTTGTAAGATTTTGGTTGAGAAAGCAGTTGGCACTCCAACCCACTGGAACTTACACAGATTTATTTATTGAATAACATTTAGAATTAAATTTCTTAAGTACTTCTCCTCCACTCATCTGAAGCCACTGGGGTCACTGTGGGGAGCTGTCTGCAGAGAGTTACTGGCAGAGTCAGGTAACCACCTCTGGCTGCAGCCGAGACTTTCCATGGCTCTCCATGCCGGGTACATTTGCTTACTTGGAGCTTCACTTGAATAATAATTATTTCTTTCTTCTTTTATATGTGTGTGTGTGTGTGTGTGTGTGTGTGTGTGTGTGTGTGTGTGTGTGTGTGAGAGAGAGAGAGAGAGAGAGAGAGAGAGAGAGAGAGAGAGAGAGGTTGCTTCTGAGTTATGAAGAGTTGGTTGGGAAACTTTAGGAAGAAAAAGTCCTGAGGAGGATGATGAAGAAATGCGAAAGATGTCCAGGTCCTTAAACTCTTCTAGGTCTAGCGATGATAGCAGAATGCCTGGAGACCTCAGCAGTGTTTGGATCTTTTCACTGTGTGGATATATGAACACAGTATCCATGGTCAAGAAGAATGAGACCAGCACTGGGAAACTGCTTTCAGAATCAGCTAGCTGTGGTGACGCTTGTGAATCTTGCAAGTCATCCAGGGCCTGGAATAGTGATGGACAAGGTTCTCTCTCCTATTTCTTCTGAAGCATCTTCTCCAAATCTCTGGTCCTATATGCAGCAGCCATGAGGACTGTAGAGCCAGAAGCATGGAGATCATTTTATTGCAGTAATAACAATACTAACAAATAAATTACCAACAATAATAAAACAATCACCAACAGTTAGTATTTTATGGATCACAAAGCATTTTCTCATTCATTATCTCATCTGAGATAATGACCATTTGTCACTATCCTGCTGGCACCGAGAGGAATCAATATGCTCATTCTCAGATCAAAGGAGGCTTTTTCTCCTAGCCCCTGGGAGTGTCTAGAAAGTGAATTGCCTAGGGTGTTGGCTTGGCCACCCCGAGAACCCAGAAGGGAGGGGTCGGAATCAAAGGGAGGATAGGATGGAACACTGTTATGTGAAGCAGGTTTTTTCCTGCTCCATTGTCTCCCCCATCAAATTTTAACTGCACCCTTGGGATGTAAGGGGCGAGATAGATGATCAGATGATCTTTGACTGCTGTATTGTGTTGAAACATAAAGCAACTCTGTAAAAAGCCTGTGTTGTGAAATAATAAATGTTTGGCATGCGTTGTAGTTGTCAAATGAAATTGGTTATATAAGCAGAACTTTGTAGCATAGTTTCCTTTTATCTAGCATTGGAGAAAGGGTCTAGTAAAACACCTCCCCCCCAAAGTAACAGATTGGGAAGACAGCTCTGTTGGTAAAGTGCTTGCCATGAGGACCCGTGTTTAGAACCCAGCACCCATATAAAGGTGGGGCATAGTGGTACACATCACTAATCCCAGTGCTGGAGGAGATAGAGGGTCCTAGCCAGTTGACAAGTTCCAGATTATTTGAGAGACCCTGTCTCAAAAAATAAAGTAGAGAGAGTCAAGCCCAAAGGAAACTCCAATTCCCTAACCTCCAAAAGATTTAGAAATAAGCTCTACCAGGATTGTAGGAGGATTTCTGGCAATTAGATAGAAGCCAACATTCCTCAGGTATTTGTGAAGCCAATTCTCCTTTACCGTAAGGAGTCATTACCTCTGACAGAAGGAGCATATTTGTGGCACCTATCCAACCTCATACTGTCCTCTAGGACCCTCAGTATCAAAAGTACCTGCCACACATGTCAGAGTCCATGCTAGTATGCATATCTCCTCACCTCCTCCCTTACCCTAAACTCCCTCCAGCTCATGTAACCCTGCTGTTCTTGCCCTGTTTGCTCTCTATCCTTTCTCTTTGTCTTCCTGTTCCATTCCTGCTTCAGTCTCTCCATTTTCTCTATTCTCTGTCTCCTGTCACTCTCCTCTCTCTTACAGACAGCCTGGTCATGACCAATCGACTGGCCATGCTCAGTCTACTTCTGTCTCTCTGCTCTGCTCTGGACTCTTCCAGATGCTCCAGGCTGTACTCTTGTCTCTACAACAAAACCTTCCCTAAAACAACACCATGAAGCTGGCATGTATGTAGTCAGTTCATACAAAGAGCTATAGAAGAAGAGACCCAATTTTGACCTTTAGGCTGTACAACTCCCTAGAGCCACTCCTTTACAGATACAAACACATGAACATGTCAGCATGCGCGCACACAGAGAAAACGTATCAAGAAATAAAATTATTAAATTCTAAAAAGCATACTCAAACATATTAAATTCTTATGTTCAAGGGTTTTGTAAGAATGGAGAGTTTTTTTTCTACCTTGCCATTGAGTCCAGGCAGGGGATAATGAAGCCATTGAATTGTGTTCTTCCTTTTAACCAACTTTTCTGCTCTTTTGTTGAAGGAAGAAATCTTTTAAAAACATATTGTACTTAATTTTAACTCTGTGTATATGTATGGGTGTGTATGCATGACTGCTGATGCCTAGAAGCCTAGAAGGGGGTTTGGATCCTGTGGAGATGGAGCTGCAGGCAGTTGTGAAGCCCCTGACTTCAGCACTTAGAACTGAACTCAGGTCTTTTGAAAGAACAGTAAGTACTCTTAATGGCTAAGCCATCTTTCTGGCCCATGAAACAAGTCCTTTAGACAAAGCTTCAGTGATAAATTAGTGAATGGAATACCAACCACTTAAAAGTAAAAGCTGGTAACAATTTGGGAGCAATCCCATGCTTGCTGGCTTGTGCTGTGTTTAGAGAAAGTAGGATTAGAGTCAAGTGCGAAAAGTCACAGACAGATTTTGCAAGAGGCCACAGCTTGTGTTTCCTCACATCTGTGCAAGAGTAAAATCCTGGCTCTGCCCAGTTTCAGTTGCACAGCTTGCAGGATTGCAGAGTGGCATTGAATGACACCCAACTGTTGTCCCTTAAGGTAATTCCACCCAGGAAGGTAGATTTGTATGACTGGTGGCTGAAGAAAGAGGAACAATAATGAATCCATTCTCTCTAGCAGATCCAATTTTTAAAAAGAGTAGTATGCCAGGCATGGTGTCACGTACCTGCAGTCCATGACACTGTAGCACTTAGGAGGTATAGGCCACATGATGGGGTGTTGGGGGGGGAGGGTTCAAGGCCAGCCTCACTTCTTAGCAAGTTTGAGCCAGCCTGAGCTACAGAGATCCTCCTCAAACAAAATGAAAAAAAAAAATTACCCCAAAAGAGAGTATAAAAGGAATGATGTGATTTGGCAAACATTAGGTCTCATGAGAAATCTAAAAACTGATTACACATTCTTAGGCACTGTTACAGTGTGTTTGTACCAAAGAATGGCATGGCATACTTATTTTCAGACTAAATTCAATTAAAAAGCAGGGAAAATTGAAGACATCATTTCAAATGACATAGTTGTAAAAACGGGGAAAAAAGTTAGTGACCTCTCTACATCACCTTCTTTCCTGCAAAAGTTACTTCTAACAACTCAAATTTCTTTTGTTATCTCAACTATGTTAGAATTCCCTTAAAGAATGTATGGGGAGTGGGGATTTGGCTCAGGGAGCAGGTACACTTGGTGTGAAAGCATGAGAGGAACTTGACTTTGAATCCTCAGAGCCCAGGTAAGAATCTGGGTGTGGCTAAATGTGGGCCTATAATAACCTAGGTGTTGTGTGGGTAAGATAAGAGTATTGCTTGTGTTTATAGGCTTGACAGCCTTGCTCCAGAATACATGATGGAACAGGAGCTGGTGTTCTCTTCTGGCCTCTCACTTGTACTCACACAGGTGTAAATACACTACACTACACCACACACACACACACACACACACACACACACACACACACACAGAGTATACTGCAGTTACCTTTAACTCCAAGGACAATAAGCTAGTAGTCAATGTATACTCTCTCCTGCCTTTTAAATACTTAAAGTGAACTTGTAACAAAATAAGGACTGTTAAGATAGCATCTATGGGACATCCCAGCACTTATATGTGGGGTCATTAAGACATCAGCATCAGTAGACACAGAACTATTACTTGGTTGTAGGACCCTTGTTATTCAAACAATTTCCCATGAATAGTGTTTGCCTCAGTGGATTCAGGATATATATTGTCTGCAGTTTAAGGTGAAGATGAAATGCAGTTTATGATACTTTTTTTGGCTTTACAACAATGTGCGCTGCAGATTCAGTCTTTTCTTCCAAATACTTCTTCAGCGTATACTAATATTCTTACAGAACTTTCTCCTGTGAGCATGAGATTTGCACTTCTCCTGAAACCTGGAATTCCTCAGTCATTCATAACAGAGACCTGGGATTTTCTCCTCCCAATTTCAATCTGCCCAACTCAACCCTGCCTTTTCACATTCTTGCTTTAAATTCATGACTCTTCATGTTGCAGAGAAGCTGCCTCTGAAGTATTGTATTCAAATCAACTTTCAGGATAGATTCTTTCCATGTTCTGATCAGTTCTCTATTCTGTAGCCCAAGTTAACTTTGTAAACTACCATCCTGTTCAGAAATCATATTGGACTGCCATGCCACCTTCAGAACCATACCTAAGGCTTCAGAAAAGCACATGAGATCCTCCATACGTGCTCTCTTTTCCCTCCCTCGTTCTCTTTTTTTCTGTCATTTGCTCTTTCTTACTTTTTTCTTTTCTTTCTTCAGGATCTCACTATGTAGAGCAGGCCGAATGCTGGAATTAAAGTGATGCCCCACCATGCCTAGTACATTTTTTGGTCTTATAGCTCAATATTAATCTTATTGTGTACCTTACCATGATGTACTAGAAAGCAAGAGGTCTGAGAGGTTGTGTATTCATGTTTGTGTGTGTGGAGCCAATGTGTATGCATCGATACATGGAGGCCAGCTGAAGTCAACCTTAGTTTTTCTACAGACACTGTCTACCTTGTGTTTTGAGACAGTGTCTCTTACTGGGTCCCAGGGCTGGCCAGTAAGTCAAGGCTGAGTGGCTAGCAAGCCCTAGAAATCCTTTCTCCTGTCTCAACCTCCCCAGGTCTGAAGTCACAAACATGAACCTCTATGCCCAGCTTTGAATGTGGGGCTGGGACACCAACTCACTGAACCGTCTTCCTAGCCCCAGGTACTGGCTTTTCATCAGTTTCCCAGGCCTCCTCAGTCGCAGTCCATCTCATCTGTGAAATGCTCTAATTGTCTTTGGTAATCAGCACAAACCCATCTTGGCCTCAGACCCCCTCAGAGACCCTGCTTTCTGTGGTCTCTCCATGGACTGGTGACATCTAGTACAACACTGCTCTCTTACCCAAATTGTGTCTAGGACTCTATCTGGAAGAGAAAGAGGGGACTGGTGCTCTGGGGTGTGGGGGTATTTTTCTGACTCTGGGTCCATAGACCCATCAGGATGGAATAGAATAAGAACTGCCTTTGCTGAAGTTCAGCTGGGACATTGTGCTTACAAAAACAAAAACAAAAACAAAAACAAAACAAAACAAACAAACAAACAAAAAGAAAACCCCCAAAAAACAAAAACAAAAAACAAACATACAAACAAACAAAAAACCAAAAACCAAAACAAAACCCAGATCAGCTGTTGTTTCCTTTTTAAAAAATTAGTAACCCACCAAATGTTCATTCTGAAATTCTCTATTACTTCAAGCTAGGTGGAAAAAACACCACCCCACCAAATTAGCCACACCCAAGAATCTGATGAAGTCTCTGCAGACCCAAGCCTATCCCTCACTTTACCTTCTACCCACTTAAGATTTACTTTGAATTTTAATTTTGGATTATGCTTTCCTTTAAACTTATCCCCACAATTTATGCCAAGATCTTGCAACAACAACACATTGTTACATAAATATCTTTGTTACTTTTTTGTATATTACTTTTGTTACATTTGTTACTCATTGTATTCAATATCTGTGTGATGTCCTGGTTGGCACCACAGGCTCTGTAGTGTCAGAAGATTTGTCTTACATACTTCCAGAAATTGAGGGTCAGGAGACATCTGAGTTAGTGTGTTATCTGTATAGGCAGTATGAAGAATGGCTTACTGACCCAGCTGTACCTTTCTTGAGCTTCTACCCAAAGCAGATAGGCACCCATCAACATTCATTGTTGCTCTATTTACAATAGAAAGTGAAACCAGCCTAGATGCTCATTAATAGATGGATGTCTAATAAAAACATGATCCATATATACAGCAGATTTGTATTTAGCCACAAAATGAAATTATGCAAGAAAAATGCAACTGGAAAATATTATACTAAGTGAGGTGACCCAGGCTTGGAAAGACAAACACCATATGTTACTTCTTGCATGCAGATCTTAGCTTCTATTTTTTTTATATGCATGTTACATGCAAGTGAGGGAGGTAGATGCCAGGAAACCTGGAAGGTGCCTATGCAAGGGGGTGAATTTCTCTCAGAAGAAAATTACCTTGTAATTAAATTTCAGAAAATGTTATCTGTACTCTATTTAGAACCCCCAAAAGCCATGATTGATTGGATTAGCATCTGGCTATTTATGAGATACTTTAAATTCCTGATTATGTTCAGCTAGAAATTGCTGTTCCAGTTCGTTTCCAGATGCACTGCTCCTCCTAATGGGTAAAATGCTACTGAACACGCTATAGTCTTCGCTCTTCCATGTTTCTACACAGTTTAACCCTTTCCTCTGAGATTCATAATTTAATTTTAATAGATTTCACATTTCATCAGGTCTTACTAGATAAACATAAATTACAAAATAGAATATGTCTAGAATAACGTTTCACAAATGAAATTTCAAAATGTCGCATCTCTGTGTGTGAGCAATTCCTTATCCTGTGTGTGTGTGTGTGTGTGTAGGGGGGAATGTTCAAAAGCTTTAGTAAAACCTCCCACAACTAGACCCTCTCCTAACATTCTGGGACCAGTTGCCTCCTACCCTTATGCTAATGCAAGTGTAATTCTGCGGTTGTTCTTGTTAGTATCATCCCCTGGGCCCACTGTTTTCTATTCTTACGCCTTGAACTCCCATTCATCTATTCATATTGTCTTCAGCATTCCCAGCCTCCTCAGACCAAGCAAATTGCTCCTTTCTGTGGACTCACTCTATGTCCATGTACAGAATTATGCTTTGTGTGATATAACAATGATTTATAATATATTTGTGTCTTTGAACACTAACCTGTGTTGGGGCAACAACCAATAACACATTCTTTATTTGGTGTGTTTCTAAAATGTTTAGCATAATAGATTTTTGTATTAAAACATTTATAGAAAGAGAAAATTGCTTATTGAGAAAAATAAAGAGGGATAATGAACATAAAAGCCAGTGGCACCCACCCATTACATATGGCCAGTTCTCAGGCATAGGCCATATGGCTCTCAAACTTCCTGTTGGAATCTAAGATTCCAACTCTTCTTAGACCTTTGAACACTGGTACCAGTTTGAGCTATCTTAGAAGCCTTTACATTCTTTAGGGAGTAGAGCTTAGCTAGTGGAATGGGCTGCAAAGTAGGATCTTTTGAATATAGCCTGGTTCTGGATTCTAGCTCCTCTCTGCTTCCTGGTACTCTGTTGACTGAAGATGCCTCAATGCCATCCCACCATGCTATGATAGACTGAAAGCCCTTGAAACTGTGAAACCAAATAGACATCTTTCTTCTTCAAGTTCTTTCTGCCAGGGATTTTTGTCATAGCAATATAAAAGTAACTTATACACCTTTCGCTAAGTAGAGAGATTGTTTGCTTAGTTATCAGTTAAAAGCTGTGGGTAGGAAATAGTTTTCAACTCTGGTCATGTTCTTGAAAAGCCATAATAAAATTTTGATGTGCTATTTTACAGCTCTACCTCATATTAGGTCCTCAAAGATGCTATAGAGTGACTTCCACACCTTGTTGGACTCTCTTGCTGACAAACCTGCTGTAGTGGGATTATGTTCTGTTACATTGTAAATATTTGTCCTTCCTACTGGTTTAATAAAAAGCTGATTGACCAGAAGGCAGACAGAAAGTGTAGGCGGAGCTATTAGACTAAGAAAACTCTGGGAATAGCAGAGCAGAGATGCAAGAGAACTGCCAGTGAGACGAGATGAGAAGAGATGCCAGGAGATGCAGAACAAAGAAGTTGAAATGCTACTGAGACAAGGTACTGAGTCACATGGCTGAATAAGATAAGAATCATGGGTTGTATTAAGATGAAGGAGTTAGAAAGTTACATGCCTGGGCCCAGAGGTCAATCAGTGTAAATTTAATATAAGTCTTTGAGATTATTTGGTGCTAATCGGCAATGGGCTGCAAGTAGGTCCAAATCTCAGGGTGAGGCCCGAAAGTCTGGACCAGTAACCTCTCACTACAGTCTGCTTTTAGTTGTTGTGTTAGTTTTGATCCATTCCAAACCTCAGTAATGATTTTCTATTCTTAACTAACCGTCTAGAGGGCTCAGTGGAAGGGACCTAGATGGCTCAGGGCTAGCCTTTCTTAGAAGAATTCTGTCTAGGAGTAGGAATACAAGGCAGAACTTTACTTTTTACTGGAATAACAGTGTTGTAATATGTTAGAAAGTCCTTCCTTGACTTAAGTTTAGGTTTTATTCTATATGGCTGTTATAAATGCATTCATGTTTCTTAGATTGTACCTTCGATCTTTCATTATTATCACTGTTATTATTTTTAGATAGAAGGTCTTGTATTTCCAAGGTTATTTCTGAACTTGGGGGCTTCAGTGTTCTTCCTGCCTAAGCCTCCCATACAGCTACCATAGCACCTGACTTCCCTATTCCATTGTTGAAGATTACATTTTCAAGAGAAGAGCGCCACACATCTAATTTCAGTCATGTGAACCCCTGCTTATGATGAAAACAAAAAACCCTCGAAACTTCAGTTCTGACATCAGTGATAACAATATTTACATGTGATATTTGCTTGAGAAGGGCATATGGCATTAATAAAATTCCCCTTACAGTTAGAGAGAAACTGTTTTCACTTTGGTCTTTTACTAATAAGGACTGCAGTTAAGCTGATACTGGGAAGGAAGAGAGTGTGTGTAGAGGGAAAGGATTAGAGAAGGTGGGGAGAAGGGACTGGAGCCCAGGGGACAAAGCACCTGAACTAGAAGGATTTATGAGTCTGTCATGTGGCACAGAGAAGCCATGAAACCCACAGATTCTGACAAAAGAACCAGCCATTTTCCAGTCAGGGTGACAAGCACAGCGTTGCTTCAAAAGCTTTGAGTGTCGGTCAGAGTCACCATCTCTAGTGCTTATTGCTTCTCTAAGTAGTGGGCCAACTCCTGGACCCGTGCTGTGCGATGGTGGTGCATTCAGGGAGCTGAAGACTACTGGGATTTTCCAGGACTTGTATAAAGGTTCCAATGAGGCATAAACATAACCATCAGTGCCTCATAGACACACATAGTTCGCACACGTGTGCGCATGCGCACGCAATACACGTACAAAGAAGCTAAGAGTAGGGTGTAGATTTGAAGGTTGGCTACAAACCTTCCTAGCTGAGTGATTTTTTTTTAAAGAACTTGTTTAGTTCTCTGATTCACAATAGGTCTTTATCTTGTAAAATGTGAGGATTGGACTAGATATTTCTTCCAGTGCTGGGAAGTCACATCTGAGTTTTAACCTGAATAGACCTTGAGTCCTGAAGTTATGGTGTTCATGATGTTTCTTGGTGTGGGTATCTGCCTTTGCCTTCATGGAGTGGGCATTTGGTTCTTTGGTTACTATTACCCCAGTCTTATTGGTTGTGGAGCAAAAGTTTGATGCTTGGATTTCAGCCCTGCACTCACTCTGGGTTTCAGCTTTAGCCTTGAACTGGTACTAGATTTGATGTTCTGGCTGGAACTCTAGGGTCATCCCAGTGGGTGGGGTAGATGACAGGCTGGCAGGTGGGGGAAGAGAACTGACTCTGGAGGTCTCCAGCTCCATGAAAGAAGCAGCAGAAGAATTAGGGGTACCTTATGTCTGCCCATGGATGGCTGGTGAATAGCAAGCCAATGAGATGGGATGGAAAAAGTTGCTGAGGCTGAGTTAGATGTCCTAGAAAGATCAGTGCAAAGGAACTGAAGGAGGTACAAGAAACCTACCTGGGTCCCAGTCAACTGTAGTGGTGTGGGGACCCAAGTAGAGATTGGTTCTGTAGTAGGCAGGAAATCACAAAGAAAAGGAGATGGTCTGTGAGAAGTGTCCAAGAGTGTGAAGAATTAGTGAGTGCTCACCAGATCTTGGATGTTATGATTAGTCAAAGTCCAGGGCATGGAGTCACAGTCTAGAAAGTCAACAACTTGACACCTCAGTGCAAGCAAGAATCTGCTTGTTGCTTTTTTCCATTTTCTTCCTTTTTTAAAAAATTTCTTTCTGTTACTTTTTCCTTTAATCCACTTTCTCTTTCTCAGCATCATGGCTGCTTGAGAACATGTTATCAGAGGCAACCGCTTGACCTTTATTGCATGGTCAAGGTATGGGGATAAAAATTCATCAGAAGAACTCTTAAGTGTGCTTTACTTTGAGTGGGGCTTATATGTTTTATTTATTCTGTAAGAAGTTTGCTTGTGTGTGTGTGTGTGTGTGTGTGTGTGTGTGTGCGCGCGCGCACATGTGCATATGTGTGCATACTTGTGTGTGCATTTGGAAGTTAGAGGATAATCTTTGCCATCATCCACTATAGTGCCTGTCCCATGGCTGGTCTACAAGCACATGCTACCAGCCAAATTTCATTTCTTTCTTTATTTAGTTACTTCTTATATGGGTTCTGGAGGCTGAGCTTAGTCCTTTATACTTGTAAGACTATCAGTTTGCTGACTGAGCTACCTATGCCCTCAAGTCCCTATTTGCCTTTTTTTTTTAATTTTTTTTTGATTTATTTATTTATTATGCATACAGTTTTTTACAGAAGAGGGCGCCAGACCTCATCATAGATGGTTGTGAGCCACCATGTGGTTTTGCTGGGAATTGAACTCAGGACCTCTGGAAGAACAGTCAGTGCTCTTAACCTCTGAGTCATCTCTCCAGCCCCAATGGATGGCTATATAAGCAAAAGGCACCAAGAAGCCACTCAAGATACCTTCCTGAATGTCAAGTTATATTAGAAGAAAAACTTGGAACACATCTGAGAGTGGAGTATGTCCAAGAATGATGTCATCATTTACCAGCTGAAGCTGGTTGGATGTGTTTACTCAGGGCATTTGTGCCTTTGGTCTCCTTAGTTCATGTGTGGGTCAGAGCTGCACAGTTCTTTTAATATATATGTGAATATCTATCAAAATTTCACTGAAATAGTAAGTCTATAGCAGACATTCTGGAGGATTTGTAAAGTACTGAACAGTATTGTTTGGAAACACTATTCTGGTTTGCAGGCAGTCTTCTGTGGTCAAATAGTATCCAGGTTGCATGTGTAAGAATATTACTTCTCAGGCACAAAACCTTGCTCCAAGGAAGAGCAGATAAGCTCCTGGGATGCTTAGTGCTCAGATCCAGGAAGGGTCAACTCTGGCTCCAATGTCTTAGTTCATAGCTGTTTGTACTGGAATTAGAGAGTGAGAAAAACCCCAAAACCTGTTCAATGAGGCAGTAGCCTTCTATGTATTAGAGCACGGTGCCCCCATGGAATCTTAAAGCAAATTATAGACAGTTGTTTAAAATTGTTATCACTAGAAAAAAAAATGGGTGGCTCCAAATTATCTTTTAAGGATCTCGTGATTTCCTAGCGTGAAGGTCTCCAGGTGTGGCGAGGAGGAGTGAGCGCAGATTACACTCTTAGATGGAGGTTGTGGGACCTAACAACCCAGACTTGGGTTTGCCTGGCATTGCTGGACTCAGGCTCGTTCTCTCCCTGAGGGCTTTGTGTTTCCAGTCAGTCGTTAGATGAGAGTGAGTGTTAGCTATGTAGGCAAGCTGAAAGTTAACTCAGGGTGCACACACATTCTAGTCTCATTCCCCTAGCACTAGTAGCTGCTGATTTTGGCTTTTTGGAAAATTAAGTTTGGTGTCAAGAAATTGATATGCTGACTGTAGTTAGGTCTCTTCACATCTCTGAATATGTATGCAAGGCAGAGTCAGGAGCATAAGAGACTAGAAGGTCCCTTGGAAGGAGGAATCTCAGGCTTTAATAAAGATCTTTTAAGACAATTTTATTTTATTGGGCTCTAAATATCAAACATAAAGAGGTAGAAAGAGAGAAAGAGAGAGAGAGAGAGGGCTGGAGAGATGGCTCAGCCATTAAAGGCTGGGCTTACAACCAAAAATATAAGGGAGGGGGAGAGAGAGAGAGAGAGAGAGAGAGAGAGAGAGAGAGAGAGAGAGAGAGAGAGACAAAGAGAGAGCGTGGGAGGGGCTTAAGCATGGAGAAGCAGGAGTCATCTGGACCATTTTTTCTGTCCCTCTGTTTTCTCAGGAACCTGACAAGATGTTTCTCTTAAAAGAAATATCTCCCTTTCCTGACTCCCTCACTTCTCTACCAGTGTCTAGTTGTACATTACTTGTGGAAAATGGTGAACATGGTGTCAAAAGTAGCCATTTTCTGATCAGGCATATTGGCTCATATCTTTAATACCAGCACTTGAGAGGCAGAGGCAGATGGATTTCTGTGTGTTCTAGGCTTGGTTGGTCCACACTGTGTGTTCCAGCCAGGGCTACATCGTGAGGCTCTGTCTTAAAAGAAAGTAGCTATTTTCCTGAGAAAGAGAATAAGACCTTCTTGGAAGCAGAACTGAGGCTCTTTTATACACCTTCTTCTGCTTAGAAATTTGGTTGCAAAATACTCTGGTACCTTTTAGAACCTAACATATCTAAGTCCAAGAATGAGGAGAATGGTCCAGAGGTAAGAAGTGCTTGTTCTGCAAGCATGAAGATGTGAGTCTGAATTCTAGCACCTATGTAAAAAAAATCAGGCATAGCTATAGTCCATAATCTAGTTATAGTCCATATAACTATAGTTATAGTCTATAACCATAATTATAGTCCATAACCTTAGCAATGCAGTGCAGAGGCAGGTACCTCCAGTGAGCCTGAAGCTAGCCAGCTTGGTCCAAACAGTGATTTTTGGCTCAGTGATGAGCCCTCTCTCAAGGCCATAAATCCTAGAGAAAGACATTAGAGGTCCTGTTCAGGTCTTTACTATGCATCAATAGACTCACATGCATACACCATGCATACATCATCACCAAATCTAATACAGAACCAATGTCAGGTTAGGATCATCCCCCCAGGGGACAAATAATAAAAATCTGTAACAGAATCCTGGAACTAACAATAAGTAGCAATTAGACATTGTCCTGGGTTGAGGGGCTTTTGCAAGGATGTCCTCACCTTCATGGCCCCCATCATCTTCCTCACAGTTCTTGTGTTTCTTACATCCATAGGCGTGATGTCTGAGTCGAGGTCACCATCTATCAGGGAACAGTTCCTTCTGCTTCAAATGTTCTTCATTTGCTTTTTCCACCTGGTAGAGTAATTTGCCAAAATTTTGGCCCTGGGCAGAAAGAAAACATTGGGCTTAAATGGAAGCTGGCTGAAGAATTCTGCCCCATCCATATGCATAACACGTTGTTCTAAGATTAATAGAATTAATAGATGCAGATAAACTGGCCGTAATTCTAACTTCCTTAAAGGTAGAACAGGGTGCAGGCACTGGAGATGTGTGCCTCAGAGAGCAGAGACCACTTCCCCTATCAATGCAGGGTGCACATTATCCTTCCTGGATACTCTTTCCAAGTGAGCTGGGTGGGGCCTGTGGGCTGCTCTGATGTAGCAACACAAAGAAGAGGTCAGTCCTAGGGTACTAGAACCCCAGCAGAGGCTGATGGTAAGTAGATGACAGAAACAGATGAGATAGTGACAATCCACCATCTTCCTCGTGACGACTCAACTCATGGGCAGAAGTGATCACCCCTGCCATTCCTAAGCCTTTCCTAGCACATTATAATTTTAGCCCTATTGATACCTGAGGAAGCCATGGCACTGATCTTTTCTGTTTCTGTTTAGGAAATAAAAAACAATGAGGAGAAACTATTGGCATCCAGGCCAGTTATCCCACAAAGTAGTTCTTATCTGGTAGTTTTTAATGTCATCATACAGAAAGAGAAAAGCCCCCAGGAAGCAGATGTTCTTTTGTTCATGTAGAAAGCTGGTTTTGTCATTGTCTTAGTCAAACACATTTAATTACTAAGGATTTTTTTTTTATTTAAACTCACACTACTCATTGAATTTTAGGGTAAAACAACCTAGCTAGAGTCAGATTTTATCTCTTGAAACTTTGGCTATTTGTGGTGTGTGTGTGTGTGTGTGTGTGTGTGTGTGTGTGTGTGTGTGTGTGGTTTTATGAAGGGATTAACCTCTTCAAGGTTGGAATTTGTCTGCTTGGTGTAAACTAGCTCTTCCAAAGGGGTTTTGTAATTTATTGAATGCCAAGCTGGGAACCATAAATAGCAGTGTGCTGGCAATCTAAGCCAGCTACTTATGATTTTGGAAAAACAAAGATCAGAATAGTTGAATACCAGGTCCAAAAACACAGAAAAAAAGATTGTATTTGAGAGGATGAAAGGAACCAGGTTTCTAAACTTTTAGATTTGTGAAATGTTGAAAGAATTGGATTGGGCAGGAAGGAATGAGGCCAGAGAGAGATGGCTGTGAAGAGGTGCCACAAGGCGCCAGACTGTGATCTTGATCTGGAGACATCCACAGCAGAGCAGCAGGCAGGACCCTGCAGGCTTTACACAGTTCAACAGTTCCAACAACTGTTCTGAAGGGAGCCAGAAGCCTTCGGGCTGGTGGGAGCTTGAGCTTGTCAGAATCGAGAGGCCTGTCAGTCACAGTTGCTTGAGTTTGACTCACTGGTGTCTTTGCTCAAGTGACACATTCGTAAGGACCCAGCCCTTCTGGTGACAATCTGGTTGATTGTACTGTGATGGTTTGAACAGGAATGGCCCCCATAGACTCAAGTGTGTGAGTACTTGGCCTATAGGGAGCTGGCACTATTAGGAGGCATTGACTGTTGGAGTAGCTGTGACCTTGCTGGAGGAAGTGTGCCATTGTAGAGGCCTCATATGCTCAAGTTATACCCAGTATGGGACATAGTTGCTTTTACTGCCTGTAGATCAAGATGTAGACTTCTCAGCTCCTTCTCCAGTACCAAGTTTGCCTGCATGTTACCATACTTTCTGCCATGATAATAATAGACTAAACCTCTGAAACTGTAAGTCACCTAATTAAATGCTTTCCTTTATAAGATTTGTTGTGGTCATGGTGTCTCTTTACAATGATAGAACACTGACTAAGACAGGTATTTTGATAGTATTACAGAAGTCCAGACCTCACAGAATCTGACTCCCCACATGCTGTTCAGTGATGACCTTGACTTATCAAAGTCATCAGGCAGTAGGCATGCAGGAAACGTGAGCTGCCCATCCTTGAAGATTTTGATCACAATGGGTTGAGGAGACATTTTGCTTGTGACCTCTTGGCAGAACTAAGTTCAGGAGGAGAAAAAAGCAGTTTGGTTTGTTTTTGATCCAGTTCATCCGCTATCAGGGACACAACTTTTTTTTGGAGACAGTTCTTTGTTTTAGTGGAAGAACCAATGTGTGGCCCTAGAGATTCTTCCACATTTCATATATAGCCCTGCATGCACATATGTGTACTTGTGTGCATGTGAGTGTTGGCCATTGGTAGCCATTCACCTTAGTTTTTAATCTGGGGTCTCTCATTGTTCTGCTGTGTACAAGGTTAATTAGGTTGGCAAGAGGACACCAAGAAGCCCCCTGGATCTGTCTCCTTAGTGCTGAGATTACAAATGTGTGCCACCACACTTGGCTTTTTTTATGTGGGTTCTGGAAATTGAACTTGGGTTCTGTTTGTTCAGCAAGCACTTTCCCAGCTGAGTTACCTCTCCAGTCTCATAGGATCTAAATACACATTTGAGATTTAACTTAAGATATTGACTCTGATTCTCAAGATGAGAAAATTGCTCTTTACTATTTGGTTTCATCTTATCAGGGTAGAAACCTCTATCACACTGAATTTTCCTGTATGTTTATCTGAAGGAAATCTGTAGAGGGTAATAATCCAGGTTCTATGATGCCAGAGAGTGCTGAAAAGCAGTCCAGAAATCAGGCTAAAAATTAAGCCAAGAGATAGCATTTTACATTTAGTTTATTTATGCATTTATACTAGAGGCATGGCTTCCAGGACAGAAGCAGAACGATTCTACACTTACAGGTCAATTTTTTCCTTCCCACCTCTCCCTCAGTGTAATAAAATGTGTGCAGATTACATATACATCCAAGGAGGGGATCTGGGCAGGAGTAATGTTGACTTCGGAATCCCAGAGCATTGCTAAGGAGAGAAATGTCAGCTGTCTTTTCTTCACTCTGAAGTAGAAGAAAAGACCTCATTCCCAGGAGAGAGAAGTAGCTGGCACCTGGGCTGTTACATTCTATTGCAATATGCACAAATACCCCCCAGAGGAGAAAATCTTGTCAGTCTATTACCTTAAACTTTTAAGTCTTCACTTGCCTTTTAACCTGGATTCTTTGGAAAGCCCAAACATGCAGAAATGTGAAAATATACATGTTGTTTATAGTCTTCCCGAAGCTCAGCCTTGTTATGGACTTGAAGAGGTGAGAAGAGACTGGGAGTTAGAACCCTGTTGGGAAAAGCTGCCCCCTATTCTGCACACTAAGTATAATCCCTGGGTGACTGGGTTCAGTGATGACAGAGTTAGTGTGCTGTACTTGGTACAAAGACTATACAACTACAAATTAGAAGAGACGGGAAACAGGTTTCTCATCATTGTTCCATCTCAGACTCGGCACCTTGCATATGCTCTTCTGCTTCCCCCCACACCCACTCATCCTATTTTGCTCAATTACCTCAATGAATGATCTTCAAAAAAATATGACAGTAGGTAATGGTGTTAATATCCACAACCAAGCCTGCCTGCCTGCACGCTCTGTGGTCACTGCATTCTTCCATGATGCTTCTAGTACATTCTATCTCTGAAGGCTTGCAGAAACCATGGGAACATTTTTGAGCCTTGGCATTTTCTTGGTGGGAATGTAAATTAGCTTAGCCATTGTAGAAAACAGTATTAAGGAGTGATGGTTGTTTTTTGATGATTAAAAAGGTGAGAAATGGGATGACCCAGGAGGTCATACCTCTAAGTAGGTAGGATGTTTTCAAAGGGTTTAGCTGAAGGCAGAAACCCTTCCCTCCAAGCAGGCTGCTTATTCCAATGGATTATCCCAATATAGTGTGCTCTGAGGAAAAGGCAGCTCTGGAGACTGCTTTCCTTCCTTTTGAGTGTGTCTGTTGCTGCTACTCCACTGCTGCCATCCTCCGCATCCTCAGAATCTGGCTTGCTTTCTTGGGCCTTCCAGTGTTTACTCCACACCAGGCCCTCTCTGAGGAGCTTTCATGTCTTCAGGAAGATCCTGAGACTGCTGACGCATCCAGCTTTATGGACTGAACAGCTACCAGGTTCTCAGTTTCTCC
Organism: Sigmodon hispidus; assembly: GCA_004025045.1. NCBI lineage: Eukaryota > Metazoa > Chordata > Mammalia > Rodentia > Cricetidae > Sigmodon > Sigmodon hispidus. The sequence continues at coordinate 64,948 of PVIH01006810.1, read as the reverse complement.
AGCATTGGAGGCCATTGTTGGACTACCCTGATAGTATTATCAAGCTAATCTAGAAAATAATCTTTTATATGTACATAGGACATACATGGATGCAATATATACACAAGCAGATATCTTACTGTTACTGGTTCCTTAAAGAGCTGTATCTTATAGCGGAGGCTTTTCAAATAGTTATAAACAGAATTAGCATGTGATCTAGCAATTCTACTGTATATATCCCCAAAGGAAATGGAATCAGTTCATTAAAGATATGTCTATACTTCCTCTGTGCTTCCTGAGTTCCAGTAAAAATAGCCAAGGCATAGAATCTATCAGGTTCTGCATATGGGTGACTGTGTCAATGAAATTTGATATAAACATATTACTCAGTCATAGAAAAGTATGAATTCTGTCACTTAGAGCAACATGGAATCTAAAGACCATAATATTACATGAAATAATCTAGGTACAAAAAGACAAATACCACTTGATTTAATTTGTATGCAGAGTCTAAAAAAAAAAAACCTTGGGAAGTAGAGAACAGATCAGTGAATATTAAAGGCAAGGAAGGTAAATGGAGACTGGGAGATAGGGTTCTGGGTATACAAATTTATAGTTGGCTAGAGCAAGTTAGTTCATGTGTTTTAACACATATAATAGAGATGAAAATTAACACCGTTGTGTTGTATGATACAAAGTAACTAGAAGAGAGAATGCAAATGTTCCCATTAGAAAGAAAGGATAATGTTTGAGAGAGGTGATGGATGACCTGAGGATCCACAGTTGATCATTACAGAGTGCACACATGTTCATGATTAGCTTATAGACCTCAGCAAGCCATGTGGTTAGTTTCTACTAATTATAAATTTAAGGGTGGCCAATATATATGTAAATTAGGAGAAGTCATAAGTGGGCTTTACTTTCATTAGGATGGCTATAAATTACTTACAAATATTTCTTAAATAATATGCCACAGCCATTCTATTTGTTGTTATTGAAAACCTTCAGTAAAATAGTGTTATTGCCTTAGCATTCTGGCGATTATGTTTTTTCCATTATGTTGGATGCTTCTATGAATACCTCAGTTCACCTTGTTTTTATTTTTTCTCCTATTAAATATTTTTCCTATATCAATGGACAGACTGAAGTTTAGAGATAGCACATGATTATCTGTTGTCTCATAAAATGTTGATCTCCCTATTTAACCCAAAACTCAGAGGGATGTAAGCTCTAAATGTAAAGTCTGTGTGTATGTGTTGGGGGGCCTTGCCTAGACAGACTCATCTGAGAGCTGATATAATGGTCCAGACTGTTGATGTTCTTGGCTTTTTTCTAGGTTCAAGGATAATGTTCATTGCACTTCAAAACTGAGAAGGATGGTCACCACTTAAAGACACATTGGCATCTCAGTGGGGAACCTCTCTTAATGGATGGGATAGAGATGTAGCCACACTAGCTTTGGTATAGAGGAAAATATTAATTCATAAACAATGCAGTTCAGTGGACCCACTGGAGATCCCCAAGGGGTATGGGTGTGGAACATGCAAGGAAGTGCTGTTCATAAATTAAAAAAAGAGGGTGAATATGTCAACACATTGCAAGTTTTCTATTAAGTCTACTACATAATATGTTTCAGCTCCCTTTTTTTTTGGCACTCTCTAGACGCTTCCTCCCTATCTCTAGGGGCTAGAAAAGATTACAATGTTCAAAAGTCATGTAAACTCTAGCCCTGGTTTCATTTCTGTTTCTGTGATAAAATACTCCAAGAAAAAGCAACTTTGGAAAGAAAGGGTTTATCTGACTTACATTATGGGGAAGTCAAGGTGGGAATTTAATCTATCACAGAATATCACCAGTCAAGAGTAAAGAGACAATAAACACATAGATTCTTGTTTTCTGGCTTTCATTTAGCTTTTTCTCCTCTTACATTGGTCAGGGACCCCTTGCCTAGGGAATAGTGCTGCCCACAGTGGACTGGGCTTAATCTATCTACATCAATTAACAATGAAGGCAATCTCTCATGGATACACCTGGAGGACAACTTGATCTAAATAATTTCTTTTTGAAACCCTCTTTCCAGGTAACTTTAGCTTTGGCAAGTTGACAGTTAAAAACTAGCCAGTACATTTTCATTATAGTCATCATCTAAACCTAGTAACCAAGAACAGTTGTGAGTGGTACTTTTGCTAGCTTCAGAAAGTGATGGAACCATAAGAGTTCTTCTAAGTGCTTAACTTACCTTAGCTATTGTCTGAAGTTAGAACTCTGGGACTCAGCAAGTCAGTGTGTTCGATCTGTACTATCTGCCCTCTGGCCATCAAAACCCTTAAGCCTTGGGCTAGCTTTCTAAAAGAAATATGCAAATGTATGCATGCATAGCAGGCTTTGATATTATAGATGTTTTACCTAATTATAATGATTTATATGATCATTTCATATTTCAGCTATTTCAAAAAGAGAACATAGAAGCCTTATTTTGTCAAGAAGCTTTTGGCAGATGGAGGCTGACAGGCAGTGGTGATGGTAACACATTGTAACTTGCTCACCACCATATACAAGGTGCTCTGTAGTCTAGGCTAGTATGATACATCTGATTTGACCTTTCATCATCTCTGGTCTCTACTCTTGACCTTCTACAAGCCCAACTGTGGCTCATACCTCCTCTAGGGATAACTGGGCTTAGGAATTCTTTCCTCTATGTCTTTTCTCTGCTAATTGTTACTCAATAGACTCCTCTCTAGAGAGCCTTTCTTGATTCTTACTTAAATTTGATTCCCAGTCAATTCCATTCTTCTTTTTGTCTGCTAACTTGTACATGACCTTATTTTTTATATCTACTTCCAAATTTCTTTTTCTCTCTTCTCACCATGTAAGCTCTATTAGGACATGGATTATTCCAGGGTAGATGTGAATAAACATCTATTGACTTCATATGTAGGCCACAGAACAGATTCCATCTCAGTCTTACTGAAAGAGTGGGAGACTCAGGAAAACCACATTCCTGTAGAGCTTACTTGTACAACTTACTTGCAGCTCTGCTGGCTAGGGGATCCCCTTTCGCCAGCAATTGTTGGTGTTCGTGAAATCTTTGGGAAGAATCTTTTATATTTCAGGATGTTCCTGGGTGCTACAAGTTTCCTATACTTCATGAATCTTCAGACCCTTACTTTTCCCTCCAGGAGGTAGTGTTTTGATTTGGAGGAAAAAATACAAGAGGAGATCTAGTTGCTTTGTTGTGGAACCTATTTATATTAGATGCTTTACAAGAGAGAGAGGGGGAAAAAAATCCTCACCAAAGCTAAGTAGAGGTTGACTGAGGAGCATATAAGAGCTATTTTCATGATGGCATATGATGTATTTATTGCACTGATGAGAATGATGATGGGTTAACTGGATGGTTTATTTCCTCTTGATTGCAGGGATAGCTGTGTCAATCCTACTTTTTTTTTTTTTTTTTAAAACAAGCCAAACCAGAATGAGGCATATTTTACTGTCACTGGGAACATTGTTTTTATTAACAAGTGTTAGTTTTCTTACTTATTTTTATAGTTTTACTTTTTAAATGAGATTTTGCATTTCTAAATAAACTCCTTAAGCAATTCCAGATCTCTTTGTATCACATCCAAAGTGAAAATGTGTGTGGATTTTGACATGCAAATTTAGAAGTTTCCATGGAGAGCTGCAGAGTGATCAGTGGGTGAGGATTGTGAGAACCAGAGAAAGATGGGGGGTGCACAGGAAGGAGCCCCTTTCCACACCCTTCTGTGTGATCTTTAGCTCTTAAGCACAAACTACTGTGCTCATGGAAATTCCTGTGCAAATTGAGGGAAAAGCTGGGTTTTGCATTTGTTATGATCTTATAGTCATCTCGAGAAAATGTTCTTGGAAGAGGAAGTAAATGTACACACAGATCCCTAAGAACATATAAAACTTTTATGGCTGCATTGAGACTTCCACAGGCTACTAGGTGAGTTGATCAAGGTCTTTAAGGTCATGTAAGTTATATATCAACACAAAATAACCAAAGTCAATGGAAATACATGACATCATTCATTTCTCTCTCCCATTATTAGAACTTTGGAAATGGTCAGAGATTAAATGGACAAAAAGGTTAAAAGAAAGAAAGAAAAATGGGGGATACAGATATGATAGAATATAAGGATAGATTATTGAATCTACTTTTAAAAAGCAACTATTAGTTTTAAATATTTTACATTGGATTGGATTTTTTTGTATATCGTATACAAATTGTATATATTGATACAAAGTTGAAATTACTTTTGTTACTGCACATATATTTTTATGTTTGTTCAAGGTATTGTACCTATACAGTTTATCTAACAATGTAATACAAATTGCTAGTACTTGAAAGTTATTATTACCAACTAATTAGGATATAAAGAAATGCAAATTAGAAGTTAAACATTACAATCAAACTTACAGTCATATTAGATATGTTTTCAAGGTCAAACAGAGATATATTTTAAATGGACAGGTCTTTTCCAAACACTTCAGAGATCTACAAAATATGGCATTTAAGATATTTTAATAGCATAGGTTTTTATTATTTTTATGAAAATGAGACATCTGCTCCTGGCAGGACCAGTCTACTTCAGAGAAGATGATTGGCATTGAAGAAACTCCATATAGAGTTGACCTTCTCTGTGGCAAAAAAGTTAGCCACTGGGCAAGAAATTTCCCTTGCCTTGACTGCTGATAGTATGATGCCCAAAATGGACAAGAAGGACACACACAAAAAGAACTGCCAGGACAAAGTAGAAAGGTCTTTAAGAATATCCTGCTTCACAGAGAAGTCTGTCAGATATTCTAGGCCTGCAGGCAGAAGATGGATGCTTCAACAATGCAGAGGAATCTTGGATGACTGTCCAGACAGCCAGTTGTTTTATTTTTCACATTTTTGGAAGTTACTTACTTCCTGTTTACTTAGTTAATATTATTTTCTTCTTTGATCTCTCAGTAAATTGAAGATGAGATAGTTATAGTTTTCTAGTGACTCTTTTAGAAAAGAAACTCACTTAATGGTTGTAACTGTAAATTTGAGAGACATCAAAAGATATTTCTCAGTAATACAAGTTAGATAGAAAGTGAATTAGGTACAATTTTTTGGACTCACCAAAAACAGGATAAATAATAAAGAATATCTTCTTTGAATTTGTCCATTTTTAATGAACTGGAATTATTATGTAGTTATTGCTTGTATATATTGTATATAATTATTGTACATATATATGTATAGCTTTTCTTATGTTAGTTATAACCTTTTTTGTATTTTTGACACAAAATGGAATATGTGGTAATATATTTTATATTTAATAAAATCAGCCTGGTATATCAGAGAGTAATGACTCACACCTTGAATCTCATCACAGGGAATGACTAAATGGTGACCCACACCTTTAATCCTATCACTTAGGAGACAGAGATCTTTGTGTATTTCTACAAGGCCTAACAACCAAGCAGTAGTAGCTCATACTTTTAACCCTAACTCTGAGATTATGTTGCAAAGTTGAACCTGAAAGTGAAACAATTGGGCGGGGAAGATATTTAAAGCAAAAGAGGGCAGAGATTCAGGAATTCTGTAGGAGCAGCCAGCCAGGCAGAGGACCCTTGAAGACAGCATTTACCCTATTTGACCTGAGAAGTTGGCTGGGTGAGAACTGACTGTGGTCTGTTTCCTCTCTCTGATCTTTCAGTTCCTTTCCCTTCCCCCCCAAAAAAAAGTCTGTCAAAGACAGTTTATCATGTTGTTTGCAGAGTTTAAGAGACACTCATGTCTAGTCCCACTTAAGTCCTTGTAATAATCTTAATAATCTTGCTAAATACAAATAGATTAGATATTATAGCTATAATTCTTGCTTAATAGTTGTTTTGCTATATATAATTTTGCTATGTGGAAATTGAAACCTTCCTTTTTGATTAGACAGAAAATGGGAAGTCATGTGGGGTGTCTTTCTGTATGCTGTGAATTACCACTGGATAATGAAGGAATTGTTTTGACCTATAGCAAAGCAGCTTAGAGATAGGCAGGAATTCCAAGCATAGATAAAGGGGAAGGAGGGTGGTATCACTCAAAGATACTGCAAGCTCCTGCCCAAGAGAGCAAGATGTAATGGAACAGAGGGAAAACCACTAGCCACGTGGCAAGACATAGATTAATAGAAATGGGTTGAGTTAAGTTGTAAGAGCTAGCTGATAATGAGTCTGAGCCATAAGCCAAACAGCTTGTGGTTAATATAAGCCTTTGTGAAATTATTTGGGGCTAAGCAGTTGCATGCAGGTCTGGACCTTGGGGCTAGGCCAGGCAGGATGGGCCAGAAACTTCTGGCTATATCCTTGGACTAAGCCACCTCTTCATCTCCCACTTACAAATTCCCCTAAGTTTCCAAGGGTGATATAGTAAGGCAGCTGCCCAACGCTAGCTCTCTTCCCATCTGCTTGGACCACTTCTGGCCTCTTGAGCTGCCCTCCAAGAACTTTGTTTTGTTATTGTGGTTTGTTTTGTTTTATTTTTTTCCATCAGGTCACATAAACTTATTAGTAGAGTCCTTTTAAATTAAAATTTCTTTAATGGAGACAAAATTTTTATACTCTAATTTTTCTTTTAAATAAAAAAGTCAGAGAGATTTTCATGTCATTGTGGGTCAGCAAACAATTTTACTGCTAAAGAAAACTTATTTCCTTGAAGAAACCACATTTGAATTTTAATGAACTTATAAATTGAAAGCATCTGCCTCAAAATAAAAGCAAAAGCCTAGACCATAGAGTTGTGCATTGTGTTACCTCAGAAGAGTACATACATGCATGGGAATAGATAAATTTATTTTATTTTAAATTAATATGTTTATATCTCTGTGTATGGGTGCCTGCAGAAACCAAAAGAGAGTGTAGTATCCTATAGAGCTGAGTTATAGCTGGTTGGGAGCTGTTGTGTGGGGCTGGGGACTGAACTCTGATTCTCTGCAAGCATTCTTAATCACTGAGTCATTTCTTCAGACCTTACATGTAAATTTTTATATATTAAAAACATTAAAGAAATAATAGAGATTCTAAAAGGAAACCTGTTAACTGCTCAGCTTTAAGAGTTCACTTTGGATAGGGCTATTCCTACTAAGCAGGCAGAGTCTTCTTCTATATACTTAAACACTAGAATTTTTGCTTGCAATCTATCAGCTGGCTAGAAAGAGGAAGCTGAGCATTTAATGAATGTTTTCAGTGAACAGCTCAAGGATGCCTCAAAAAAAGCACATTTACTGCTGTTTCTATTTCTGAGGACTGCTTATGCCTTTCTACAGAAATGTGATTCCAAGGCAGCACAGTGCAGAATAAAATCTATTAACAAAATAATAATATGAAAGTATGGGCTATTTGGAAAGGAGAAGGGATTCAGAGGGCTGAGGGGACCAGAGAAGGTAACAGAAGTGAATTGATTAAAATACATTATTATACATATATGATATTGCCAAAAAGTTTTAAAAGCTATAATAATTTTAAAAAGGATATTTTTGTGACAATACTTTTATTAATTCACTGGCTTATACCCTGACTTTATTAAGCATGTATTTGAAGATAAATCAATTACAAATAAACCCAAAGGAAAATAAATTAAACATATAAGCCAATAAAAATTTATGTTAAAAAGGTTGGCATATGGAATTTTTCCATTAATTTGTGTATGTTCACCATTAATTGAAATTTGAACTTGAAAACCAGACACTGTGTTTCACTCTCTTAGTGAGTATTCATGGATACCGTGACCACAGCTCAGGCTACAACATCAGTAGGCTGTTCCAGCAGGCTTATACAGAGCTAAGTTCTTCCCACTAAGGCACTGGTGTCTATAGTCAGTCATGAGGGTATATAGGAACTACATTCTGTAGATCTAGGGACAAATGAACACTGTCATTATCCTGCATTTTGCCTTTTCTGTTCTATTCATGCTGAGAACCTTTCAAGTCACTTGATTTTGGGGCTTCGGTCTCTAGAAGTTGTCTGATGTTGTGATTTCTACTTTAATAGTGTTTGATGGTCTCCAAAATGGTCCATCAAAGGCAGAGTCACATGCATCCATGGTTGTGAAGGATATAGAAGAGCTACCTCAGATACATGGGAGCTGTGGCTTCTTCAAAGCACCAACTCTGAAAACAGAATAAGCACTTAACAGTCCAGCCAGGCAAGTCCCCCAGACTCCAGCAAAAGTGGACATCTTGTTTACACTAATATCTTCATACTTTGTCCATTTTGTGACCTTTAGCCTTCATCCATCAGGCTCTATTAAAATATATCAATATGTTTTCAAAGTGTTCTCTGCTAATTCAGTGATGTCTGATACCAAGGTGTACATGGATACTAGTATGTTGGGTAGTTCCTGGGTGGTCTCTGAGATCTCTGTTGTGTAAGTGCTGATTCAGCCTTTTTGGCCAACTCCAAATCATTAAGGAGTAACATAGTGAACTGCTATAGATACTTAAAATACATTAGAAATTCTCCTGATCTCTCTCTCTCTCTCTCTCTCTCTCTCTCTCTCTCTCTCTCTCTCTCTCTCTCTGCATGTGTGCAGCTGCTGCTGTGAATACATATGTATGTACATGCCTCTTCTCTATTATCAGTGACATTAATTACCAGACAAAAAGATCTCCCAGAAGCCACTTCTGGCCTTCTACCTCAATTTGTTTTTCCCTCCCATGATGAGTTTAGACCTAGAACTCTTACCCACTACCCTGAAACATGAAGACTGAAGTTGGAGCCAAGCCCAACCCCTAGAAGGGTAGATGGGAATCACTTGAGCTTGTCTACAGGACCAGACTTCAGAGGAGGATGGTAGGAACCTGGACACAGAGGCCTTTCACAGAGTTACAGGGTCCAGGAGGACCACAGGAATTCTGATCACATGCTCAGAGGGGTTCTTCAGGTCTTCTATTGTGTTTTTCTCCACTTGGGGTAGTTTTTCCATTTTTGTCATCTGCTAGATTTTCTCAGCTCTTGGGTGGTTTGTCCACAGACTAATGTGCCTTTGAGCATGAGACTATCATTAGAACATGCTTCCTTCCTGTCTTGTGCTTCTAGTGGTCAAATATCTAGGTTTTAACTAGCCATTTACATACAAAGTGATGGATCTTGAGTTACAGCAGCACCAGATTCTAGTCTCATTGTACCTGCATTTCATAGAAAGAAAACTGAAGCTTAGAGACATTAAGGGCACAAGGTCAACTGTAGGCAGATCCAGGGCTCAAAGCCATTCATACCTTTTTGTTGGCCTTGGTTTTATATAAGTTTCTTTAGTCACTTTCACCCATGCAGCTTCTCTGATCCTCTCATGTTTATGATGAAGAGGGAGAACCAGGACGAAGGGTGGATAGAATCACCCCAGCTCTGACATTCATCAGTTTTGAGACTGCCTGCTTGCTGTGGGTTATCAATTGATCATGACCACTGAGCTGCTTTGGTTGGAATGGAACACAGGAAACAAAACCATCTTGAGTGTTTGAGACAGAAAGTGACTTCATACAGGAAGTAAATGTATATTAAATTAGAAGAACTGAAGCATGAGAGGCAGGCGACTGCCACTGGAGTGCTCAGCTGTGTCTGAATACTCATGAACCTGGCTGTTGACACTGACTATCGCATATGACCCCTACCATGGTTACATGAACACATCCCAATGGCTTTTCAGTAGGATCTCTGAATGGAACTTTTCTTAATGGCTTGAAATCTCAGGCAAATCCCTCCAACTGGTAGGATCTTATTCTATACCTATCCAATGGCCTAGGAGCTTGGGAAATGTGGAATGAACTGACCTTCATTTGCAGGACAAGGAAGAAAGAGGGTTAGATGCAGGCTTAGGAAACAGAATGCAATGCTTGCCATGTCTCTGACTTCTGTTTGCCATTTTACTCTTCACCCACTCAGGCTGCTGCAGGCCTCCTCAAGGTCAAGGTCTTCCACCAGATGATTGCCTGTGTTGCTATCTGGTTTCCTGTAAAATGACATTAGCATTAGTAGACTTGATCTCCTGCCCCCCCCCCCAAGGAATAACATGTTCTCTGATGGGTGAACAGAAATCCCAGGCATTTGGTAAGATGTGATAACCTCATCCTGTCACCAAAATAGCTGAGTCCTTTGTAATGTGATCGTTCAAAAATATTGTTGGTCACATTAGCTGCTTTAAAGCTTCTTCAGAAATGTAATGTTTTGACCATGGAGTGACTTTAGAGACCCAGAGGGTTTCATAAAAGTCTCTTAGAAGAGTCTGAAGGCAAATTTCCTTCTTCTGTCCAGAAACACACTGTTCTATTACTGACATGCGAGATGTGCCACAGTGTGCAGTTTTATCTTTCTGCTTCTGTCTTTCTCTCTCAAAACCAAACCTGATTCTATAACTGAGTGTCATTTGAAGCTCATCCATGGGGAAGACACATGCCAAATTCTCACCCACTTTCTCCTCTGTACAATCATATTCTCCAGGAGGTCACAAGTGTGTTATGCTAATTGGAACTTTTCAAAACCATGAATCTTCTATCTCCACATCCATGTGTGTGCCCCCATTTGTGTATTCTGTGTTAATGGAGAAACATTTGGTTTGAAACAAGACTTTATTTAGGAGAGGGAAGTGTATAGAATTACATTTGGAAATGCAATTATTCGAAAAGATAAACCATATGTCTTACCCTTTGTTTTGCTTCCTTTGCAGAGCGGCTTTCAAGAGTTCACCCAGAGGTATGTGGAAATTCTAATTCTTCAAGCAAGCTGGCTACACCAACTGTAGCTTATACCTCAATGTACTTACTGCCCAGGTATCTTAGAGTCCAAAGATAGTCTTATTCAAGATGAGCCCCAAATACCGACTTATACGTAGCTTAAATTTTTACACCTGCCCACTTCTTCCTACTGTGGCCCTGTGAGACACAGCATTAAAGGACAGAGACCTGAAGGACAGGATAGAAACAAGTAAGAAAGAGATGTTGTCCTTCTGGTTCTTTAACTTTGCTGACTTGGTCACACCTGTACCACAGTACTTCTCGGAACAAAGTATGGACACACACTGGTTTGTCACAGGTGCTAAACTCAGCTCTTGGGCAATCACAAGCATTTATAAATGCTACTTCTGACTTTCTGTAAGGTGAATGAATAATCCTCTTCCAAGGCAAGAGTTAGCCATCATACTGATGCCTGCCTGTTGTAAATTCACCTGCTGATTTGGGTATGCACAACTCTTAGTTTCAGAAAAAGTTAAGGACTCCAGATGTCTTCAGTCGATAAGGGCTCTTATTCCATTACAACTTTCAACAATGTAGTAAAAGAAAAAGTCTGGAAGTTACATCACAGAGGCAGGCATTTTCAAACATACCTTCATGCAAAAATAAGAGTGCCATGTACTACTTCAGCTATGTTAGGGCTCAGAGGCAGAGAGCCCACAGTGTGGTACTTGGCATGCTGAGTAGTGTGAGCTAAAGGAAGTTGGAAGGTCTCAGAACTTCTCTCTGGCCATCTGTCAGACTCCCTGTTAGTTCTCATTTCAAAAATTAGCCATAGAAATGAGCATTATTATTCTCCAAGTTGAGTGGAAGCATTTGTATTCCCCCAAACCAGCCATAAATCTTAAAAAGGTCACGCCATTCCTTTTTGCTCTGAATATTCTTATTCCAGAAGCTCCTACTCTATGATGAACAGAGTGTCCAAGGGAACCCTGAGCAGTCAGGTCCTGTGCTCAGCTGTCACATCACTCACTTCTCTCCAGTTACCTTTCTGTTCTGCCTCCACTGAGCCTAAAATAGGCACCATTATTGTTTCTTCTGTAATGATATTCTGTGTATGCTCTAACAAGTAAAGCTTGTCTGGAGATCAGAGGGCAAAGCCAGCCACTAGTTAGCCATAGTGGCCAGGCTTTGGTGGCACACACCTTTAATCCCAGCACAAGGAAAGTTGAGACAGGAAGTTATATGCCTGGGTAGAGGGAGAAATACAAGGTGAGAAGAAACAGGAGCTTAGTCTTTTCAGCCTGAGGATTCTGCTCAAGTGACTGGCTCTTCTTATCTTTCAGCATTTACCCAGATATCTAACTCTGGGTTTTTATTAAGACCAATTAGGATTCATGCTACATCTGGCACCCTGAGACAGGAGCTCAGTCTTTTCAGCTGAGGGGTTGGTGAGGTCAGACATGGCTGTGGCTTATTCCTTTCTCTCTCTGATCTCTCAGCATTTACCCCACTATCTGGCTCTGGGTTTTTATAAAGACCAATTAAGATTTGTGCTACAGTCTTTCTTTCCAAAGTCTGTGTGTCATGCAAAATTTTAATCCGATACTTTATTATGCTTTTTTTCTTGTCTGCCTGTCTTCTCTGATAGGAACATCCATAGAGACCCTTCTGATTGGTGGGGAAATGTCCTGACTTTCTACTTCTACAGTGCAGTGTAGACATGATCTCTTATTTCAGTTTTTCTTGCCAGCATCCTACAAGAAAGATTAGCCCAGAGAAAAGGGATGGATCAGTCTTCCAGAGGAGGATTGGGATATTTCCCTAGCAGGAGTCAGAACTCCTTGGATGACATGCTGATTGGTTTTAACTGGCAACCTAATAGCGCCTGGACTCTCTGGGAAGGAGCTTCTTGGTGAAGAATAATCTATATCAGTTTGGCCTGGGGCCATGTCTGTGGGGGATTGTCTTCCATGTTAATTAACACAGGAAGACCCTGCCCATTCCCAGGGCAGGTGGTCCAGAGAACATAGGAGAGAAAAAAAAAACTACATGAGATGGGAGATCCAGCAGACCAGAATCCAAACATTTATTCTCTCTCTGCTCTTGACTATAAATATGATGCTTTCAGTCTCTGCCTTGACTTCCCCAGATTAATGAACTTTATCCTGGAATTGTTAGCTAAATAAGCCTTTTGTTGCTTTTGGTTTAGCCTTATTATCACAGTAACTGGGAGGAAATAGAATAGTTGGTGACAGAGTGACTTTAGGGTAAGTTGTACAAGACTGTTACTTGACCAAAATAGGCATTTCTGGAGATGTCCTTCATTTTTAGGACATGTCACCTAAATGAACGGTGAAGAGAAAAGAGAGTCCTGAAAATTGTTCTCTGACCTCCACATGTGCACCATGGTTCATGTTCACCTGCATTTACACACACACACACACACACACACACACACACACACACACACACACACAAATAAAATAATGTAAAAAGATGAGAGTAATGTAAAGTCTTGAAGTGGCTGGGTACAGCCCTTTACAATGCTCAGTGCTTTCCCTAGAATGGAGAATTTTCAGCCAGAAAAAGGCACTGTTCTTGGGGCTTGAGATTAACTGGCACATATAGTTTATAATGCCTATGATGAAATATCTTAATGTAAATTATAAGAGTCAAACTCTGGCCTTTTATAATCTTAACAGATATCTTCAAAGTTGAGAATCTCACAATGTGCATGTAATTTGTTGTTCACATTGATTAAAGATAAAAAACTGGAATTTTTGTTATGTTGAGGGAAATTCTGATAATTTTAGTATTATATTGCTATTGGCATAAAACTATAAAAAAGAAATTGCATGCATATTAATTTTAACAGTAGTGTATTCTTTTGAAGAAGAAGGAGAAAAGGAGAGAATTACATAAAATGGATAATCATTTACATGTTATTTACATAAATGGGTGTTATTGACATAGACTTTATGTAAATAGACTTTGGTTTGCATGAAGTTACATATTTCAATGGGGCTTTCCATTTCTATACCATAGTTAGGAATTCCACAGTAGATTTGTACCTCAACAGCAGTGGGTATGAAAGCTGAGAAAACTGCCAAGTTAACACAGACAAGGCAAGTCCCCAGGACAAGATAATCCTTATTTAATGGATCATCCATAAAGTGATGGGAAGTGCAAAGGACACACATCTAAAGAGTTCACCTGAGTGATGATGGAAATTAGAAAATTTTCTTCTCACCCACAGCCATGGAGAATATAGTCTGAATAGGAAAAGGGTTTTCTACCTAAAGCTATAGATTAATAGCATTTGAATCCAGGATCTTCTTCGCCTGTAGGCCCAACAACAGATGAAACCCTCAAGAGCAAGTTTATGGGTTAAAAGAAACACAATGGCTTGAATGTCCTTTCTGACATCTGTGCTCCAACTTCATCTCTAATTTCACATGTTTGTGGTATCACCAGGTGGAGGTTTTAAATAAGATTCTGAGTATGGGGCCAGTAAGGGGACCAATGGCTTTACAAAGGGTGAGGTAATCTGACAAATTCCTTGTCTCACCATATGATTCCTTCTGTCAGTTTGTGGGGTTGCTTGAAGTTCCTCACCCAATGCTGGTCACATCTTCCTGGCTTTTCCAGCCTCTAGGACCATTAGTTAAAATCCTCTGGTTTTAAAATGTAAATTACCCATTCTCATTTTGCTAAACCATGTAGAGAATCCAACAAGACAAGAAGGAAATGATGGAAGTCTCAGGGCAGAGTTGAAACAGAGTTTTTGTGACAGGTTCTCCCTACATAGTCCAGGCTATTCTAGAATTCACTTTGTAAAGGAGGCTGACCTTGAACTCACAGAGTTCCAACAGGTTCTCCCTACATAGTCCAGGCTGTTCTAGAATTCACTTTGTAAAGGAGGCTGACCTTGAACTCATAGAGTTCTATCTTTTTCTGCTTCCCCAGTGCTGGGATTCAAAGTGTGTGCTATCACTGCCCAGTTAAACTTGAACCCCTTGCACTGAAATTGAGGGTTGAATATTCTGTGAGGGTAGTAAGTACTGCAACTTGGTTCCATGGAGATCAGTCTTTGTACAGTTTGCATGGAAGGCCATATTGAGGCTGCAGACAAAGGAAATGTCACATGGTTCTCCTGAATAACAGGCTTACAAACTCTGGGGAATTTTTCACTACATTTGGTTTTGTAGGTGACATGTTGTTCTTTGTGAATGATCTATATTTGCTACATACTTTTAAGCTTGAACTGTTAAAAAGCCATCCTACTTTTGAATATTTTAGTATATATACATATATTTATAAATATTTATTAAATTTATATGTATGTAATATATGAAATATATGTATAAATATATACCATATATCAATATATACTATATATATATTGAAATGCAAGAAAAATAAATATCTTAAATGGAATATTTTTCTTTGGGTTATGTTAAAGAGGCATGTTTGAGTAGGGAAAACTTGGAAGATATTTAATTTCTATCTTTGTGGATCTATTAACTATCTTTCATAAGATATCCCTAGCATGAGATGTCTTGTTACAAGTTAGCTCTTATTTCCACTGTGCCCTTTCACCTCTTCCCTGCTAGGCACTTAGGTATCTCATTGTTCTGTGCTCCAGCATCAGCCCCCTCCCACATCCTGCCTCCAAACAACAATCTAAATCCTGCTTGTTCTCTTTCCATAATTCACTGTGAAATCCTGGGTGGCAGCTATTGTGTGCAGTCCCAGGCATCACCCTGTGGTTGTATCACTACATTTTATTTTGATTATATTTCTGGTGCTGCATTCTGATGCAGCTTGTCTGGAAATGTTATTGGCAGGAGCCATGCCTTATCCCCTGTGGTATCTTCAGCATCTTTCACTGTGTGTTTCGCCTGTGGTCTTCCAACAGGCATCAAGTGGTAGATTGAAGGGGTAAACTGTAGCACAGGATGAAGCTAATTAAAAGAAATCAGTTTAGATTTCAGAAAATGGAAATCCATTTTTTTTTCTTTTGGCAGTGTGCCAGATAAGATCACCTCCTACCAAATAATACTTTTTAAAAAACCTACATAAAATGTCACTATTAGCATTGTCTCTGCTGCACATAGCACCTTGCAGTTGTCATGGACCAAACTGACTCAGAAAGCCATAAGTGACGAGACACTGAGTTTGCTACTTTCTGAGATTGCTGAATGGTTTTGAACATTATACTAGTTTGGTCATTTAGGTGGAGTAGGCATGTAGTCCAAGGCACAAGGCTTCGAGTTTGGACAAGATGGAAACTGTGGTGCTAGAAAGTGTCTCACTTTTGTGAAATGGGGAATAGGAAGAAATCCCCACAAGAAGGAGTTGTTAAAGAACCTTGTCTTTTCCTGTGTTAACTGTTGGGAGGAAAATAGCTTTCTCCAAGAACTTATAGCATACACATTCTCTGATTTATAAAACCTTAGCCCAATCTATCCTCATGGTGGCCAGTTATCATATGGAGGGACCCAGCAGAGACATTGTCAGTTCTCATCATGAAGATTTCAACCCTGACATACAAGACTGTTAGACATGTTCACAGGCATCACTCTGGTGAAGCTTCTGCCATTGTCACCATCCCAGAGGGACCTGTGTATGGGCAATCAAGTCTGACACACCTGTGCTGCTTCCACTTCATGGACCTAGCTGACTTCATTCCCAAAGACAAGTTCAAAGGTGAAATGAAGAATTTTAGAGACAGAGACTTAAGTTCCCCATGCATGGGCCTTTGTGTAGCTAATCCTTTGTTGCTCTAAAGGATTCATAAATACATCTGTTTTATTCTCCCAAACATCTTTTCAAGCAGATAGAATACTTTCTCCCCTGATAAATGTTAGAAAAACCATGGTAGTATCATTAACTTAGAGACCTGAGTTGAAATAAAGTACTCTCAAAGATGGGTGTATAATTGACTTAGGATTGTTTTGAGAGTTTAGACTGTATTTCTCCATGGCTATATCCAAATGTGTTCAGAGTTACCATCTCTAGGATTTTTGGTGTTTACCAAAGTCCCCATCAGTTCAATGCTAGTTCTCAGTGAGAGAGCTAGAAATACTCATATACAATAGAGACTCAACCTAACCTGAAGGATCATCCTGAGAAATCCCACCTAATGTGCAATACATAGGGTGAAGTTCACAGCCCCATTGATTATTTCTTATAATTAACTTTTTATACACAAAGTCAATAGCATCAGAATACCCTTCTGTAATGACTGTGTTCATCTGTGTCCTTGTGGATGTACACAGTCCGTCCTGTGACTATGTAATCTCTCACTTATTATAGACAATGCTTGTGAATGTTAAATAAACTATTTCTTAAGACCTTGTAAAGGTTAATTCTGTCAACCTGACATAAGCTGGAGTAACCAGGCGGTTTCAATAAGGGATTGTCTATATCAGGTTGGCTTATAAGAAGAACTACGGGGAATTTTAAAAATAAGTTTAATTGAGGTGGGGATGCCCAGCCTACTGAGTGGTAGTATCATTCCCTGGGGTTAGGGCTTGGACAATACGTGAGTAGGGAAAGGGAGATGATTTCTAGGCAGAGATTCATTTATTTTCTATTTCTGTTTTTGAACGTGATGTGTCTGTGCTTCAAGTTTCTGCCTTGGTGGAGTGTAACCTGGAATTGTATATGGTGATATATATTCAATAAAAAAATAGCCTGAAATATCAGAGGATGAAGCCAAGCCATGAAGGTCAAGGGAGTGGTGACTCATGCCTTTAATCCCAGCACTTGGGAGGCATAGATCCTCTGGATCTCTGTTAGTTCAAGGCCAAACAGAGCCAGGCGGTAATGGCACACACATTTATTCTTAGCTCTAGGAATTTTAAACCAGGAAGTAAAATAGCTGGGTGAAGATAGCAGTTCATTTCTTTTAGAACCTGAGCTCAGACAGGCTGAGGACTCACTCTTAAAGATAGGACCTAACTCTTTGGCCTGAGGAGTTGGCTGTGGTGATTAGCTGTGGTTTGTTCTCTGTCCTCTGATATTTCAGATGATTTTATTAAATATATATCACCACAATTGTAAGTCAGATGGAACCTTTCTTCCCTAAGCTGCTTTTTTGTTCGGACATTTTATCACAGTAACAGAAATGTAACTATAGGGTAGGTCTTTATGTCCATCTGGAGGGATCCAGTCTGTGGTACTGACTCCATACAGCATGTCTGTAAATTGGTCTCCAGCAAGTTTCTAGGAAGATGGATTTTTAATCCTTCTATTAATGCCCCAATCTAACAGAGTCTTGGGTTGGGACAAAGGGCATGTCTGTAAGAGTTTTTACTGATGTTTCTTCCTTATGTGATGTGAAAGAAAGGTACATTCAAGACCCTTGAGCAAATGAAAACTTAAAATGACATTATAGCAACCCTGAGAGGCCTTGGGCATTGCTAAGTAAAGCCAGTTTGATGAAAGGCAAATGAATCTCATTTTTCCCAATGTCTTGTCTATCAGGAAGGAAAACATAGCACTTTTAATATGATATGATAAACACAGATAGGGAACAGCCTTCATTTTGTCTAATATTCCATGAAGGTATTTGAGCTGGGTAATATTTTATTGTCTGAGAGTATAACAAATGTCTGTGTCATTTCTCAGTAATGAAACCTGTCAAGGAGAGATCATTGCTTGGGAAAGTGAAGTTTAAAAAGCACGTTTTTGCTGATAAATCATAGAATGTAACACAATATGGTGTGACAATGTTAAACAAATAACTGTATCTGCAGATGGAATCTGAACCCAAAGGGAAACTCTGGCTTTGCTTTGCTCTACACCTCACACTCGTGATGGGTAACCTCCCCCACTCCACACAGCCACACCAGGTCATGGTCAAAGGTCAGGAATGTGGCTGAGAGAAGCAAGTTAGTAACAACATTGACTCAGATTTGGTATCTTCCACCCCATGTCCCTTATATAGATTTCTAAGATTCATCATCTTCCCCTGGTCCAGTGTAAGTATTTATGTATTAAACTCTTTTGCTCATATTTGCCACAGAGCAAGATTTCCTACAAAAATGTATATCAAAAACTTCAGTCTCTCCTTATCCCTTAGATGCTGTGAGGCTAGTTATGCTTCTTAGATCCATACTTTGGGTTCATGTCTCTATTTCATTTTAAAATTTACAACTTTCTTCTTTTCTCCTTGACCACCAAACTTTAAGGGAAATAACCTGTTGAACACTAGTCCTGGTCATCTGTGGGGATGCATTCCTAAACCTTTGTTGGCAGCTTAAACCTCTGTACAGCATAAACTCTACATAGATTATTTACATTTTTATTGTACATATTTATAATGCATTTTAACCTGTAGGTTGGATATAGTAAGTCATTAGTAAAAACAAAATAACAAAATACACTTTTACAATGTTCTCTCTCTCTCTCTCTCTCTCTCTCTCTCTCTCTCTCTCTCTCTCTCTCTCTGCCTCTCTCACAGACACACACACACACACACACACACACACACACACACACACAATTTCTTATTGTTCTCTCCCAACCCCCTTTTTCAGTGAGATACTGTTTCAGTGATGCAGTAGCCATATGTTGAGAATAAATGTTGTGTGAGATGCCCAGACTACTATATAAGGGTTACTTGGGTATTATGTCTGCAAGGTTTTACAGCTAGGGTAGCTTCTAGGTGACTAATGGGGGATGCTGCTTATATAACATGGACACTCTGGAGGAAGGGGCAACTCACGTCTTTGGTTGGACAGAGCTATACCACTGTGGTAGGCACTGGAGTACAGTTTAAAAAGCTACACATTTTTTTATTCCTGAAAATTGCAGAAGTTTTAAATCTACTATCTTCATGTTATGGTCAACTGTGGGTAACAGCAACCATGCAAAGCAAAATTGTCGAGAAAGAAAGAACCGCCTCAAATGGAGGCTACTGCCCTTTATATAGTTATGAGCATGGTGTGTGTGTGTTACAAGGATTCTGAAGTCAGTTCTTTCTATAGTATTAGCTTTTTTTTTTGACAAATGCTAGAGTAGACATGCAGCTGTTCCTGTTGTAGAGACAAACATCTGAGGTACCAGGTCATTCTGGTGCTTTTGTGTTCTCTCAGGATGGGTCTGCATGTCTTAAAGTCATTGTGAACTATGAGGATGCATGCATCTGTGCTGCATGTGTGTCCTGGGAGTGAAAAAGAGCCACAGTCAGCAGGTCTCACATTTACTTCTCTAAATGTGATTACTGTTGGCAAAGCCTTATCTCAGATGAGGTGGTGAGTTAGTAAGCTGCCACAGAGAAGTATGATTTTGTAAAATTAGATGGGTTATAAAGAAATACAGTTAATTCCAGACCCTCAGGCAAGAGTTATGAGGTAACTGAGTCTTTGCTCTTAGAGATTATCAGATCTGCCATCTTTTCTTCTGAGTAACAGCAGGCACTCTCTGGCTGTCAGATGATA
Organism: Sigmodon hispidus; assembly: GCA_004025045.1. Taxonomy (NCBI): domain Eukaryota; kingdom Metazoa; phylum Chordata; class Mammalia; order Rodentia; family Cricetidae; genus Sigmodon; species Sigmodon hispidus. Next base: position 44,805 of record PVIH01006810.1, on the reverse strand, counting down.
TGCAGGTAGGCACTTGTAACATGGATGAGACTACCCCAGAGTTACACAGGGGTCCTAGCAAGAAAGAGAAGTAAATCCCACACAATCAAGTAATTTGTTTTCTTTAACTGACCCTAAACCTTAGTGTCAAACTTTGTCAAAATTTTCAAAATGACCATAGAATTGTGACCTAATTTTTTTACCCAAACTGTTCTCTATGGCCAGGTAGAGCTTTACTGAAAACCTCAGAAAGTCTCATGGACATGAAAATACACTTAGACTGATATGATGCCTCATATTTTAATAGAAAGTATTGGGAAGACTTTAGAGAAGTCCAGACTAAGTAACCCCCCCTTTTTTACCTGGCCTTGTTTTGGGAGTAGACAGGGAGAGAATAAACCTAAAAATAGAACTTTCCTACTGATGTGATTAACAGTGCACTAGGAGTTTATAGGAGTATCTGTGGACCAGATACAATCATATTCCTTTTGTTACTGGGTCTCAATTATCCCTACTCTTAAAAAATATATAATAATTGTACATATATATAGGATGTAATACAAAGTTTGAAGCCATGCCCACCTTACAGAATAACCAGGTCAGGGTACACAGTATATCCATAATCTCAAATGCTTGTTCTTCCTTCTCAATGAAACAGTCTATCCTTTAGCTGGTGTGGTAGACATATTCATCATTTCTTACAGTTCAGTAGACCTTAGAACTATATATTCTTCTAAGTACAATTTTGTATCTCTTGACTAATCTTTTTCACTTTTATATGTAGCCGCCTCTACAGCTAATGGCATTTGTTGTTCTATTTCTTATTTCTACAGGATCTTGGTTATTTTTGCATTTTCTAAGAACATAAGCTCAATGGTTTTCCAAGTATAACTCTCTAAGATGTTAATCCATAAGGTCAAGATTTACCTTGTGTAGACAGCATAGACCACATTATTTAAACTGTATAACCAAATAAGATAAACAGTGAATTAAAAATCCTAAGGGATGGTTCTTGGAGGTTAAACATAGTCTTTTATACATTGCCTAAGTAATCTTTTAGGTAACTTTGTAGAAGGTATCCCATAAAACGTTGCTAAAGAGGTAAAAACAAACAGATGTGAGATATTATGATCACAAAAAAATGATTTGCTTTTAAGTAGAACATTTATTTGAGAGGGAAGACTAAAATCTGTAGTGACCTAACTTATAATATGCACAGGGTTGTAGTCAGAAGTTTTTCTGTTTCTCCTGACCACTCTCACAACCATTTAGTCCCAAATGCACACACAAATGCTTTTTAATAATTGCAAGCTGTTTGGTGTAATAAGAAGTTTCTGGTCTGGCCTTTCCAGCCTAGCTTCGAAGTTTGGACTCTCTCTTAGCCCCACTGTAACTTAGCCCCAAACAATCACACAAAAGCTTATATTAATTTCATGTTGATTGACCTATGGCTCAGACATATTTCTATCTAGCTTATTTATCTTAAGTCAATGTATTTCCATTAATCTGTTTAGCCATGTGTCTTGGTACCTTTTCTCAGAGCAGCATGGTTGTCTTTTTTACTGAGTAGCTGACATCTTTGGTGGTGTTTCTGCTCTGCTCTACGTGTTCCCAGAGCTTTCTTCATCTGGTAGCTACACCCACTTCCTTCCTGCTTTCTGGCCAATCAGCTTTTTATTAAATGAGTAGGAGGGACAAATATTTACAATGTAATAGAACATGATTCCACTACATTTCCTCCTTTTTTTTAAAAAGAAAAACAACTCCAAATTTAATTTTCTTTGTATATTTTTCACCATTATCTATAACAACTTGTAACCAACACTGTAAACAAAGACAAATATCCATAATATATATTTTGGAAATGTGGACATAGTTCTCTAGGCTACTTCCTGCTGAATGGAGGTGCTGGCAATGGGGACTCAAAGAAAAATTTAGAATTATGGACAAGTCCTTAGTAAAATAGTCTCTAAGTCTAGGTCATCTCAGCCAGTCTCTTTGAAGTTGTTTTGGATGCAGAACTCCAAAGGAAACTGCAGCAGAGGTGCTTTGAAATGTTGGATTACCTGAGCCAACTGTTTCCATGAGAGATTTTTCAGGGGGTCTTCCTCAATCAAACCTTATTTTATTTAACAGGGAATAAATCCACAGCCTCTTATTTCCTGTGGAAATAAAAAGAAAACCTTTTCTCCAAAGTAGCATATCTTTTGATTTCAATTCTAAAAATAACTCATTTACCAAATATATAGGTTGGATTAATTCAGCAGCATTTATAATCAAATGTATCTTTGTAGCATTGACTACTTCATTTTCAGTCAAAAAACTTAAAGACAAGACAATAACATACACTATCCAGACACTCTTTGTATTTTCCATCTTTATGTGGCTTATTATTTATTCTATTTCTTTTTTAAGGACTTTATCCTTTTTTCTTTTCTCTCTCAAGCCTACATTTTAAAACACACTCTAAACCATTTAGAGGTGTTTTTGGTTTTTTTCTGTCTTTACTGTGTATCTTTTATCTCTTATTTTTTTCTGTTTCTGACCACATCTTTGCTTGGTTAAGATGGCTTACTCCACCCAGCTCTTTCTATTTCTTTTGGTTTTTGATCATATCTTTAATTTGCCAAGTTGTGGCTCTGATTTAAGGCTGGGCTAAGGCAACTGAGTCCAGCAAGATCCACCCAGCTCCACTTAGAGTTGCTGGCTATTTTTAATTGTTAACTTGATGTAACCTAGAATCACCTGGTAAAGGAGTTTCTTATGAGGAAGTGTCCAATTCAGGTTGGCCTGCTACATGTATGTGAGAGAATGTCTGGATTACTGATTGAGATGAGATGTTCTAGTATATTGTGGGTAATACTTTTTCCTAGGTAGAGGGTCCTGAATTATATAATAAAGGAGAAACCTAACTCAGAGGCAGCTACCAAGTAAGTATCCATGTATTTATTTTCTAGTTTTTTGACTTTGGGTTTTTCTCTTAACATCTTGGCAATAGTGCACTGTAACCTGGACTTGTAAGCCAAATAAAATCTTTCTTCCCCAAATTTTTTTCTTTTTGTCCTTTCCAGATCTCTTCTCATAGCAACAAAAATAAAACTAGAACATATACCAATCAAATTCTTATCTGTTCATTTAGCTAATGTTTATTAAGTGTCTATAGTATACCAGATAATATATCAGAGACAGAGCAGTAGATCACTTTTATAGAAGACATATAAAGAGGTAAATGGTTCCAGGAAAACTTTTCTGAGGATAAGACTATGTGAGTTTCAAGACATTTGGTTGTATGAAGAAAATGGTGTTCAAGGAAGGGGAATAGCTCACTCCAAGTAAGATATAAACTTGATGATTCCAAAGAACAGATGTAGATATAGTACAGTGTGGCACAGTGTATATGCAGTAGAGGTGGCAAAGGGGTAGGTAGAGTCCTAGGGTAAGTCATGAACCAGGCCCAGGGCAGCCTAGTTAGAACTCTGTGTGTGTGTGTGTGTATGTGTGCATGCGTGCGTGCATGCGTGTGTGTGTGTGTGTGTGTGTATGTGTGTTGGCATTAGATGTTTTCTTCTATCATCTTCCTGCATTATTTTAAAAATAATACCTTCCAATAAATTCAGTTCTCACTGATTCAAATAGACTAGCTGGCTACTCTATCTGAGTTCTAGGAATCTACCTGTCTTTGCCTGGCCCATGTCTAGGATTATAGAAATGTGCTTCCATGATAGGGTTTTTACGTAGGTACAGGGATCTGAACTTAGGTCTTCATGTTTGATTGGCAGACATGTTACTGTTTAAGCCATTTTCATCCATGGAATTATAATTAGGAAAAAACCAACATGATGAAATGTAACATTATTATTTCCCCATGCATAAAAGATTATAGAAGCAAGAGAAGAAGAAAAACCATTCTTGAGCATTGAGAAGGTTCAGGTTATGAATGCTGAAGGCTTGGATTGCAGTAGTAACAGTGAACACTAACAAACACAGTATGGAAATCATTGCTCCATCTTCAGCATCACATGATATGCTAAAGCATTTTATTCATATCTATTCTGTCATGACTTCCTGGTTTGTTGTTGAGAAAACTGAGACAAAGGACTCTGGAATGATTTCTCCATGATAGCTAAGTATTCAAACTAGAATTAAATGATTGACAATTTGGACCCAGAAACTGTGACCTTCTGGAGGCCAAAGTGAAGAATTCATTTCCTTGTATTTTCCAGTTTCTAGAAGCCAACTTTATATCTTGGCTTACAGTCCTCACCATACATCTTTTTTCTTTGTCTCCTTCTGTTGCCCTCTCTATCACCCATTCTTTCTCTGTCTGATCTAGCTATCTCTGTTTCTCATGTCTTCATTTTCTGAGAATCTTTGTACTTGTATTGGCCTCACCCAAATTATCCAGGGTAAGATCCTCAAGCAAACAATCAATTGTTAATTTAATCACAATGGCAAGGCTCTGTTTTTCTATCCAATGGAACATTTTAGGTTCTGAAGATTTGATCATGGAAATTTTTGAGGAGAAACAAGCCAACCACAGACAAATTGATAATGTATTTTAAAGGTAGCACACATAAGATTTCGCTGCCAAAAGGATGTGGAGACTGAGAAAAAGATTTATAAGCAAAAAGATACTTCCTAAATCTTTTTGGCTTGAACTAACAACTGTATGATGAGTACCATTTATCAGGGTGGACAAAATACATGGAAAAAATTTGCTTTATACAAATAAAAGAGTTCATTTATTTTTGGTAAGCGCTAATTGCAAAGCTCAAATCTCAAGGCATTTGGATACTTGACAGCCAGTGTGCATAGGCATTTGAAACACAGGGGGTAGATAAGAGTAGAAAAAGGGATTTAGGAATTGACATTTTGATATTACTTAAAAAGTGCAGCATGGGGCTGATGAGATGGCTCAGTGGGTAAAGGCACATGTAGCCAAGCCTGAAGGCATGAGCTTGATCTCTGGAACTCAATATAGATTCCAGCAAATTGTCTTCTGATCTCTACTGTGCCCTGTAGCCCCTTTCCCACACAAATAAATAGATAAGTAGAGGTCATTTAAAAAGAAGCCACCAGGGTTAGGGCTAGGGCTAGGGCTAGGGCTAGGGCTAGGGCTAGGGCTAGGGCTAGGGCTAGGGCTAAGGCTAGGGCTAGGGTTAGGGTTAGGGTTAGGGGCTAGGGCTAGGGCTAATGCTAGGGCTAGGGCTAGGTTAGGGTTAGGGTTAGGGTTAGGGTTTCACACTGTTTGGCCTATGTGTCAGGCATATTGCTAGCTAGTTCTTTCATCTTAATTCAACCCATTTTTATTAATCTACCTGTCCACGTGTCCATGGCCCAATGGCCCATACCTGTATTCCTCCTACATGCTGCTTCTTTGATTGCAAGATGGAGTCTGACTGACTCTGCCTTCCTTCTACCTGTCTCTACTCTGAGTTCTGGCCTCGTTTCTATGGTGCTCTACACATACTAAAACAGCTCTTTATTTACAGAATTGCATACAGAGAACAATCCCACCACAAGGCTTCTAACTGATGAGACCATTCCCATAGGCAAAGGTTTCAACACACCACCTCTAAATTAGGCACTTACCTGGCTATAGTCAAATAGGCTACTTTTGTTTACATATCTTTGCAGTGTCTATAAACACTGCCTGCCACAAAACTCCATGAGCTCTTGTTCTTGAGGCTGTCTCATTCAAAGCTTGTTCTTTGCTCAAATAAAGTCTGCTAAGTTTAGTTGCCTATAGTGGTACTTTCCCTCAGTGAGCAGATGTGTATTATGTTGGCACAGTGGTCAATGGCATGTAGCCTGGACTTGCTGTCACCCCAATGACTATTATTTTCAATGCTATAACAAAATGTTTGGCTAAGTGCCATCTGAAATATTCTTTGTGGCCTATATCTCCAAGACTGTAGATGAAAGAGAATAATTGGAATAATCCAGATCATCAGTGTATATATCTCTAGATCCCTGCCACTTTAGCAAGTCCGTGCAAGGATGATGCAATCTATGAGAAGTAGTTGCTTGTTTTTAGCTATAAGGAAGTGGGTATAAAACCCTTGGGCCTCTCACATTTTAAAATCAAACTGCTTATGTATAGTAAGAGAAATGACAGTTTGGCATGCAACTTTGAAAACCAGAAGAACAAAATGAAACAAAAAGTATAGACCACTACAAAGGCCAAAACCTTACCAGAGTGTAACCATTGTAACCTGTAACCATGATTATTAGTTCATGATATGGGGGAAAATGCTGTCATTTAAGCAAGGCAAACATATGTGTCAAGTGAACGCTGTAAAATGAAGCACAACTGAAGAAGCTTGTCAAAGAAATGACCTTAGCTATGTTGCTGACACACGGAATCAACTGGAAACAGAAACAAGTGCTTACTATTTTTTTTTTTTGAAAATTATTGAAGAAACACTCCCTGGCCCTCAAAACTGCTCTCCCAGGAAATGATCAGTAGCTAGTAAGTGTGGTTCTCTCCCCTACTTAGGATATGGCCATGAGAGATAATGAACTATGCAAGAGCTCAGCATCAGAGGAGAAAGTAGGTCCATGGCTCCCCAAGGGGACAGAGTTTGATTTAAGGAGGGAATGTCCTCAGTTGCAGTAAGGGTCCTCAGAGAACAGTCAGCCAGAACCCCACCCTTTCTATGGGCCAGTGACCAATGTTGATTGCCCATTCTTTTTCTTTTTTCAAAACTATTTTAAAGTAACTTTTTAATTTATTATTGTGATTTGATTTTTGAAATGTCCCCCACAGGCCCATAGTTAAGCATCTCGTTCCCATTTGATGGCCCTACCTTGGAAGTCTATGGAATCCTTAGTAACTGTGACCTCAGTGGCAAAAGTGGGTCACTAAGACAGACCTTTGGGGGAGGTTGCCTCTCCTTTCCTGTTCTTTTACAAAACCCCATGCTGCTCACAATCCCTGGTTCACCACAGTGATAACAGTTTTTGTCTCACACTCCATAGCAACAAACTGAAGTGCTCCATCTTGCCTTCCTCACTCTGAAGGAGGGAAGCACCCTGAAACCCTGAGCCAAAATATATTTCTCTTCCGAGTTGTCTCTGTTGGTGTGTTAGATATAGCAACAGAAAAGTGACAGATACACCAAGAACTGTTGCAAAAAAATCTCAGAATTCTCTTATAGATTTTCTCCAATTTCTTTTAAGCTAGCATTTTTTTTAGAACTGTGATACGATTACCAAGCATAAGTTAATTTGGATGCATTAGTATTAGAGAACTTTGGAAGTTTTACTTGAAATTTCAGTAGTTTTACAATTGTCTTTTTTTCTTCCTGTTCCTGGAAAGTTCAGGATATATTTGTACTCAGTTTTCATGGCTCCTTGGTCTTCACATCATCTAGGACGTTCCCAAGTCTTCTCTCTTTTATAATCTCAACTCCCTTGAAGGTTGGTGATTTTGGTAGGTGTTTTCTGTATTTGGGTTCACCTCAGGCTTTCTCATGGTAGATGAAGGTTTGTATCTCTGATAGAAATGCCAGAGAGTGGAGAATCGACCTCTATATTTTTCCAGTGTACCTCTAGGAGGCATATGAAGATGCATTTTTATTAACACTGTCATCAATCTTGTCTATGGTTAAGATGGTAGCTGATAGGATTCTCCACTGTGAAGGTATTGATTATCCAACTGTAATTGATAACAACTTAGAGACTTTGCAAATATTCTCTTTACTTCAAATTCTTACCAGATAATTTTGTCATTAGTTTGTAGATCTGTTGATTTCTAACATTTTGTATTTATTGTTTTTTTTTTGGTTTTTGGTTTTTTTGTCAAGAAGACTAGAAGGGATACCTCTGTATTTATTCAAATCTCCATTGTTAGTATAGACACCAGACATATGGCAGTTTATTAGGATGCTATAATAAAGCTGGTGTTCATGTTCTTACTTTAGTTCTATGTTAGGGGCTGGAGAGAAGATGCAGAAGTGGCAAGTTCTTGCTGCTCTTGGGAATCTTGAGTTAACTTCCTAGTGCTTCCGGGTGACTAGCAAGTGCCTGTAATTTCAGCTCCAGGGGATGAAAGCCTTTCTTCTAGCCCAGATGGGTACCTGCACTCATCCGAGCTTACCCACATGTAAACACACACACACACACACACACACACACACACACACACACACGCACGCACGCACACACACACACACACACACACACAAACATAAGTAAAACCAAATCTTTTTTAAGAAATTCAATGTTGACTTTTCATTTGTTTGGTTCCTTGTCCCTTTGACACAGTGTCATCCTTTAGAGGTAGAGCTGTACTTTCTGATACCACACGATGCTTTGGGTTCATTATTATATTGTCCCCATGACCCTGAGAGGTTGTCTGTGTACAGCTAATCTAATTTATTAACTAAAACATATAGCATTTTTGTGCAGTTCCTTTTGTGTTAATCTCTTGGATGCTCAGATAAAACACGTTGTGAGACCTCTTTAAAAGTAGAACATTTTTCCAGCTGCCAGTAAAGGTGTAAATTGAATTCTAAGTATAAGAAGATTTGATACGGTCTTGGAAGGTGGAGTTCTACTTGAGAAGGGGTACAGCTTGCTTCCAGAAGGAAGAGCTCACGTGAGTTCTCCAACTGTCAGGAACTGGGTTCTGCTAACCGAACTGTGAACTTTCAGATGTCCCTCGGAGCCTCTCAGGAGCATTCTGTCTTGCCAGGGCCTTGACTGCAACCTGACAGCTGGACATCTGGACACCTAGACACCAATGCTGTGCATTTTTAGTCATATCATACCTTGAGTCTCTTTTTGTTTAAAATGTTATTATATTTGTTTATTTACTCTGTGTGTGTGTGTATGGCCTTCACATGCAATAACATGAGGTGGCTTTATGGCAAGCACCTTTATTTATAGTAGGAAGCTTCTTTGTTATGCCTGTCTGGTTCTTCAAATAGTCCCAAATAAACACACAGAGGCTTATATTAATTATAAGCTGTTCAGCCAATAGCTTTGGCTTATTACTTGCTAACTCCATAATTCTTATCCATGTTCAGTCACATGGCTTGGTACCTTTTCTCAGTGAAGTATTCTCTTCTTGCTTCGACTGTGTCTGGCTGGCGACTGCATCTTGCCTTTCTTCTTCCTAGAATTCTCCTAGTCCAGTTGCGCTGCTCTACTTCCTACCTAACTTCTGACCAATCAGTGTTTTATGAAACCAATATTAGTGACAAATCTTTACAATATACAAGAGCAGTATTCCACATTTATTGCTTGGTCATCTCACCATCCCCTTTCCCATTTTTCATTTCGGAGATTAATAGCATCATATTTTAATCTTAACTTTCCTGTGCATTGTTGGACTTGATTACTTATGTGTTGTTGAGGATTCTATATCTGTTCACAAGGGACTTGGGCCTGAAGTAAGTCTTATCCTAAGTCTGAATATGGAACAGAAGATTTTCCTTTAGTTTTGTGTGCACAATGCTTTTGCTATTTAGTTTTTTTTGGGTTTTTTTTGGGGGGGGAGCTTTTCTGTATGGTACATTTTGAAACAAGCTTGATGCCATTACAATAAATTCTCAGGACTGCCTTTAATCAAGGGATATATCTGAAGAGGTAAGAGCAATATTGATTCTTACAATTCATTATTAAATTATAACTTTACACTTATTTCAATGCTTTGTCAATTTTTCTTGTTTCTATAAACTTTGTATATTTTAATAGTTTTATATCTGACATATTTTGGGATGTCATTGACAATGTATTTCTTAATCACTAGGCCTCACTGTTTTAGTATACAGAAATGTAGCCTGATGTTCTATATTGACATTGTTTTCCAAAGTCTTGGTAAACTGAAGTATTAGAAACATTTATAGATTTTCTGAAGTTTTTATATCAATAATTATGCTTTTTATGAGTAGAAGCAATTTTTCTTTTCCTTGAAATACATTTCCAAGAAATGTATTACATTTCTTGTTTACCTATAATATTTTTTGCATGCGTGTATTAAGCATCTTCTGCCTCCCATCCCTATTTGCTTTTCTCTTCACCTCTCTTAATCTCTGTTTCCCTAGCCAATTTCATTAGATGGTATGTGTGTGTGTGTGTGTGTGTGTGTGTGTGTGTGTGTGTGTGTGTGTGTGTGTAGAAAGTCTAGGAACCACAAACAAGAATAACTATAAAATATTTTTTCATGAGAATGGCTTAATTTGCTTAATAAGGTGTCTCTAGTTGTATCAGTTTTCCTGCAAAAAACAAAACTTCATTTTCCTTCATGGCTGCACACTTTCTCACTGGTGTTTGTCACATTTTCTTATCCGTTGCTCTTTCAGACACATAGGTTGACGCCATGACATAACTCTTGTGGATAGTGCTGCAGTTACCATTGATGTGCAAATATCTCTGTGACTTGTTGACTTTATATCCATCAGATCAATACATGTGGGTGATGTAGCTAGAGCATATAGAACATCTATTTGGAGTTCTTTTTACTGCATTATTTTAATGATGAAGAATTCAGGATTATGCTAAAGAGTTTCCATGAGAGACAACACTTAGACTCTTGGGCTCTTACCAGCAACTGTGACATTATGGACAAGATTTTTTTTTTCCTTCTTCTTTTCTTTCTTCTTCCTCCTCCTCTTCCTCCTCACCTCATGTCAATAGTCAGGTTAATAATACAACTACTTTCAATTTACTCATATTTAAGGTTTATTTCTGTGTTGAATCTTGTCAATTACTTTTTTGCATCTGTTGAGATGTATACATGACTATTCCTTATTTAGTCCTCAATATACATATACACCTCAGATATATCATGGGTTTGGCTGTAGATTACTGTGGCTAAGTGAAATATGCAATAAAACAATTACAATATTTTTTGTTTCCCTATAATTTTAAAAGTTATGTTTATACTAAAATGTAGTTTGTCATGTGTGAAAATAGCATTTTGTGTGTATGTTTGTCCTTGAAGCTTTGAAGGTATTATTTTCTCTCAAAATATATAAATTCTACAGGCTCCTTCTTCAAGTAGCAAACTGTCTCATTGAAGTGGAAATCTGTTGTTGCTTGTGGCTGCTTCCATGGCAGGACAGACCTGGGGCTACCTTGCTCCAGGTTCTATATCGGCATCTGTTCTTCATGTTGCTTTCATAATGAAGACAGCATCTTTCCTTACACTTCACACATCAGTCTAGAAACTTCCTTTCCTTCCATTGGTTTCTCAGCTCACTCACAGTTCATGAAAATTAAAAAAGTTGGATCTTAGCCCTGGATTATATTTGAACTCTAACATGGCAAAAACAAAAAAATAACAACAAAAAGAACTTACTAAAACTTTTTCATATCACAACAAGACTCTTTCATTACCATTTTTCCTACCATTTGTGTGTTTACCTAAGCAGCACCTTCATCAGACACCTCACTTGTATGGATCTTAGCTTTTGGTACACCTCCCTCACTAAACATCAGATTTAGCTCTTTGTGTTAAATTTATTTAAAGTGTGAGACCCTTTCTTCCACTTGAATACTTAGAGGCCATTGTATGGTTACAAAGTGGCTTTATCTCAGAAAAACTGTGTCTCAAGGAACAGAGGGGCCTCAAAGAGGAAAACCCCCACATACTGGTGCAGCCTTGGGAAGCCATACCACATTTATTCATTGAGTTTGTCATCTTATTTGAATTCTGTTATGGGACCCTCAAAACAATTAAAATTGTAAGATCAAAGATTACCGATGGCAAGTCACCAGAATTGAAAACAATGAAAAAGCCTAAAATGAGAATTACTAAAAGATGATAAATTCTGCTGGGAAGTGGTATCAACTGTCTTGCTGGATGCAGGGACTTCACTTCACATCTTGGAAAAAAAACATAATAGTTGAAAGCACAACAAAGCAAATTATAATAAAATGAGATATATCTGGAGTAATAGTGGTAATTCCTAAATGCTGAACTAGTCATAAGATTCTGAAGAGGAAAACCCATTTATTTAATTTTAAATATTTTATTATTTATTTATTATCTAGAGTAGGGTTGTGTGTGGGCATGCCACAATGTGTGTTTGGAGGCAGAGGACAGCATGTGGGATTCAGTTCTCTTTTTCTTAGGAATGTAGGTCTAGGGATTGAACTCAGGTCATTGGGCTTGAAGACAGTCACCTTACTGATCCAGATTAAAACACATTTGCTCCTGACATACTATCCTCTTTGTCTTTTGCTGGACTTTATTCTTAATATTCTTAAGGATTTTTGTGTCTGTATTAATGAAAGATACTGGAATCTACTTGTTTTTTCATAAAAACTAGTTTCTCTCTCTCTCCCTCCCTCTCTCTCTCTCTCTCTCTCTCTCTCTCTGTGTGTGTGTGTGTGTGTGTGTGTGTGTGTATGTGTGCCAGCCATGTATCTGTAGGTCCTGCAAAAGCCAGAAAAGGGTGTTAGATCCCTGAAGTTGAAATTCCAGGCACTGTGACCCCCCCCCCCATGTGAGGACCTGAATTTGGGTCGTCTGCAAGGGCACAAGCATTTTTTTTTTTTACTGCCAAGCTTTCTCCCAATCCTCTCTGTCTACTTTTCTTATCTTGTTTTTGGTTTTGATATCAGGATAATAACATCAAAAATGAGTTGGGAGAAATCTTTATTTTCTACTTGAATTTATAAGGATGAATACCATTACTATCTAAATTTTTGTTGACTATAGTAGCAAAACAACTTCTGATTGAAATTTTCTTTGTATAAAGGCTTCAGTTCCTACATTGGGGTAGAGTTATTCAGGACATTTTTTTTTTCTGGGTGAGTTTTGGTAGTTTGTGTCTCCCAATGTATAGTCCATTTTATCTAGACTGTTGGATTATGAGTCTAAATTAATTTTCGACATCCACAATTATTTTTCTGTTGTCTGAGGAGTTAAGTAGTATCTCTACCATCATTCTTCCTGTCAGTAAATTATAACAGCTTTGATACCAGCACCCAATATGTTTGGTTACATTATGATTAATAGTTTTTTATTGTTTATTCTAAATTTTCCTTAGAGCCTGCTTGTGAAATAATGGTCATTTATTAAGTGTTTTCTTTAATTCCAAAATATTTGAGGGATTTGTGAAGCTTTTTTTCTGTTATTAGCATCTAGCTCAGCTTTTTCACAAATGCTTAGTTGGGTTTTTATTCTTACAAAGTGGTAATTTGTTTAACTGATAGCTTAGGATGCAATTAAAAAAAACATTTTTTACTGTCATGGTAAGAGTTGACTTTTGCATACTTTCTAGTGAAAAGTTCCTTTTACTGATATGGACCAACATTTGGGTACAGACATTTATACATAGAAATGTGCATGTTTCTTGGTTGAGGCTATGCTCAGTGGAATCCCCATAAGAGAATGGATTGATGTGATTTGGGAGAAAGCAATACGTTCCTCTCCACACAGGCGTTTTTAATAGTGTCAGTACTTCCCTGACATTTTTTTTTTTGTTGTTGTTTTTGAGTCAGGGTTTCTCTGGGTAGCCTTGGATGTCCTAGAACTTGCTCTACAGAAATTCATGTGCCTCAGCCTCCTGAGTTCTGGGATTCAAGGCATGCACCACTACCACCTATTTCCCTGACAGGTATTACTTGAAGTCCAGCTTGAGTTTTCTGATAGCCAGCGACACTGAACCTTAGAAGGCAAACTTGTGCAGGGCCTAGGCATAGATTCCAACCTAAGATGATAGCCTGGTTTGTCCAATGTCACCAATATCTGATTTAGATAAGCCCTTCATCTGTTATCACTAATCCAGGCTGCTAGGAGTCCTGACCTTTGGTTACCATCCATCCTGCTGGGAGTGAGAAATACAGCAGGTAGTGTCTAGGTGATTCCACTCCTAATGAACCCTCCAGGCATATTCACCACGGAGTGTAGACTCTACATCCCGGTACTGCTAAATTTGGGGATAAATAGTTAATTTGGCCAAGCCTTCTCCTCTGTAAGCCCCCGGAAACATCCCTACAACAGACAGCGTTTCAGATTGATTCATCAGTGAAATTGCAAAAGCAAAAAGACAAGGAAAAAAAGAAAACATCTGTTTCTCTTGTAGAAAGAGACAGGACCAGGCTCAAGAAAAAAAGGTTGTCATTTGAGTCTGCTTACTGTTTGCTGACTTCTTGAGAGGAAAATGCCATGGATGTGTCAAGCAGGGAGGACAAGCTGGCCCACGGTAGTCATCTCAGAAACTGCCAGGAAGGATACGAACAAGATTGCCTCAACATGACAGGAAATAAAACACACTGCCTGCTATTTATTTATCTATTCATTTTTACTTGCATTTTATCATGGTTAAAAATATCAAGAGAGTCCTATTTACCCTTACAATCTGGTTTCCTGACTCCCGTTTCCCATGAAAGGCTATATGAGGTCAATGATCAAAACTAAATGTATTTCATATTTCATTAGAGAATTTGATAGTTTCAACCTATGTAATTTCTTAGGAACAGTTTTTCCATTTGCTTTTATTTGTCTGAAAAAAAAAAAGACTGGGTTTTTGATGCAAGTTTTAACATGTCAGTGAAATCAGAAGTTGTCAAGCAGTCTTGAAGAGTAATGTATTTTTTCCCTCTGAGGAAATGTTTTTCCCCAAGGGGTAAAATTATGAGCTTCTAGTGTCCAAATGATCTTTCAAATTGTTTTAGTCAGAGGCAATCAGATTAAGGGAGATGTTGGTCCATGAGGGACCCTGTTGGAAGAGAGAATGGGCAGCCTTCCCTGTGAGATTTGCTGGCTGAGCTGTGGCCAGCCAGGTCCAGAGCAAGGCCCTATTAGTCAAGTCTGACAGGAAAGCACACACTGCATCCGAGGCCTTCAGGGTGATGTATGAGCAACCAATGTGCTGTTTGTTTCCCCCTGACAATTCCCAGCACCTACTTTCCACCCAACATCAAATAATCACAGATCTACAGGGTGGGAGAATGGGAGGGAGACCATAGTTTGTCAAGTGATGGATTTGTCTTAGGTGCCGAGATCAGCAGGACCTAATGAATCAGCCAACAGAGGCAAGTACCAGTTAGAGATTGAGCCACTGGCCCAGCGAAACCACATGCTGTTCCCTTTGTCTGAACAGCAGAGCTTTGGGCAAATACCTATGAAAGTCCTCTGGGCAGCTTGAACTGGAGACCTACGTGTGCTTAAAAGCCTCTAAGATCATATTTCTTTCTTTAGTATGCAGTTCAGCATTTGGGTTCCCTGCTTCTCTTGGCCACGAAGTCAGAAGTCAGAAGAGACACAAAAGCTGCTCAGTTTTTCACCCACAGGATAAATAAACGAAAACTTAGTAGTTTTCAAAAGAATAAACTCTCTAGGTTTTCACATGTAGATCTTTGGACAGCCCACACTAAATGGAGAGTAAGAAAATTTAATCAGAAGAGCAAGATTTTTTATTTTTATTTTTGACTACATGGGGATGTTGCCATGAAGGATTCCATGAGGAAAAACAAAAACAAAAACCAGTTCTCAAAGGGATCACAATTGTCTTTCCTGTGGCACTGAAGCTTTATTTTTAATAAATAAATTTATATCCAAGTATTTATTTGTTTGCAGGGAATGCTGAGATCACAGAGTTCCTGTCTGCTCTTTTTTTTTGGGGGGGGGGAGAATAAAGTTATTCTGTGGCCAGAGGCATCTAAACCTACAAGGCACGTGCCATCCAGATCTAAATACAGGTGTTTACGTACACTCCCAGGAAAAATATTGACAAGGCAGTAAAAATACTTTCCTTGATTGCTTAGCCTTGTATTTGAAAGCTGAAAATTACAGGGACTTTTCTCTTTCAGTCGTGTATTTTTAGCTTCTCTATTTTTCTTCCTTTTGGCTTTTTGGAGGAGGGGGGAATGTAGTCTGTTTATACCCACTGTGAAAATCGAGGAATAGAACACCTTTACGGCTTTCCACTACTTCCCTAGATGAGTTCTTGTATTTAGGGAACAAGGTCTCTTCTGGAGATAAGGAAAAGATGGGGAGTTTTTCACAGACTAGAAGAAACTCTTAAGACAAAAAGACTCTTCCTGTCACTTCTCAGAAAGGCTGCCTTTCCTTCCCACTTGCCTCTGACCAAAGATTAGAAATAATCACAGATCCGAGGGAGTGAGCTGAGGCTCACTTTATGGATGCATATATGTATGTATGTGTGTGTGAGTGGATGCATGCATGTCCATATGAGTACATACGTGAGTGGCTATATATATCCATGAATATTCATGAATATATGCATGCATTAATGTACTTATCATGTCTCACTGTGAGCCCAGGTTAGTCTCCTGTTTCAGCCTCCTGAATGCTGGGATTATAGATCTGAGGCAAAATTTCTGTCTGAATCTGACTTTATTAATATTATGTAACATGACCTCATTTACTGCCATTCTGATATTCTAGAAGCAAGAGATCCACCCCAGTTGGTCTCTCCTGACCACCGACTATTAGCTCTGCACTCTACTGTTTAGCCCATCTCTCTTTTTTTATCCAACTAACTGAAATTGAAATGCATATTTGTTTGACTATTTTATTCTTTGTCATTTTCATCAAAATTAAAGATCCTGATGTTCTAGACACAGACAATAGATTGAAATTTTATTTTTGCTTTAGATTGTAATCATAGTTGAGTGACATATTCACTGATAGTGTAATTAGTTCACAAGCATGGTGCTTATGTATCTTAATTTTCTTATTGACTGACACTGCTGGTTTTACTTTTCTTAATCTAAAAGAGCAGCTGGGACTTGGAACTCTGAGGAAATTGCTCTCAGAATCAGTATCATTGCTATAAAATATCCTGTTTAGTGTCTCTTGAAAATACTCATGTATCATGGTATTTGCCTACTTCATATTCCTTCATGAAAACATCTTACACTTCTGGCCAAGCAGCCATAGAGGACATTGACTAAGACAAAGGAATGAAAAAATTGGGTCACTTAGCAAGGACACCCAACTGCTCACACCTAGAACACACACACACACACACACACACCACATTACACACACCATCCACACACACACACACACACACACACACACACACGCTACATACACACACCACACAGTCACCACACACCACACACACACACCACACCCCTCACCACACACATACCACACACACACACACACACACATCACACACACCACACACACGCCATACACACACACACCACACACACAAACACATACCACACATACACACTCTTACACATACACCACATACACACATACACACACACACACACAACTGGTATTCAACAAAGAGGTGCTCAGGTAGGTTAGTCCTCCTGACCCACTGTTGGAGATTGGGGCTTATCTGAAATCTTGATTCCTAGCCCACAAAGGGATTAAGTTCCCCTTTTCCTAACAATTCACATGCTGTTGGGTCTCTTTCTTTCACTGGTAGCAAGATACCTTTTATAAGCACTAACACATCCTGAAGGGAGTGATTTGAGTAATTTAGTTATTACAAAAATGAGATGAAACTGTATGATTCACATCCCTGGGGTGGGGAGGGGCAGGTGCCATTACATTATAATTGCCTCGATATCTGTCTAGCTACTGTCTCTACAGTGAGCATAGCACTTAGTGTTAGTAGTGTACCTACACACACTCCCTATAAACATAGGAACATTTGAATACAGATCTATGTGCCACATGTTGTTCAGATGACTATAGAGTGTCTGCTTCCTGCTGTCACAATTGAGGAAGATACTCTTATGCATCATTGGTTTTATAACCAAAGAGAAAGAGTAAATCCAGTTAATTCTGCCACAGTCACCGAAATTTAAAACCAAATTGTTAGAGCTCACCTAAGGACACTTGCAGCATTGGTTATGGCCAAGAGTTGTTTATATGGCCTATGAGGTACCTAACCCAGATGAGTCACTCACATTCAGCTCCTAAAATTTGGCCAATTTCTCTATTTTAGAATCCACAAATATTACAATTTCCACGAGAAACCTCAGAGGTCCCATTTCTGGCTCAGGAGAGGGTTAACACTCCACCCAGAGTCTTTCAGTACTAGGCTTCATTCATTTTCCAAAAATTGAGCATGTTCTCTTTATTAGTCCACTGCACATCGTTAAAAGAAACCCACACACCAACAGTTAGCTGAATCCCAGCCATGCAGTGTTGCAGTGACCTTGACCTCATCTCCCCCTCATGCTCTTGGATTTGATCAATTCCCAGAACCCGGCGTTCTACAGAGAGGCCTCTGACTCAAACAAATGAGGGCGTTTCAATGGCCTGCTTCCACAAGGAATTAAGTGCTCTTTCTTGATGTGCCTCTTGACATCCATTCACCAAGCGTTAAAAAAAGAAACTTTCCAGAAGAAAGAAGTAGAGTTTTTGCAACAGTCAAATGCATTTGATGTGCAGATAAGGGCTACATATGTAAGACTGGAGGGAGTTGGAACATTTTTTCTCCTGCCTCTGCTCAATGCTATTTGAGCTTTAAGACTTTGGGGTTCTTTGTTCTGCTTTGAGAATCAAAAGCAATGTCCCTAAAAGTAACACAGCTATTGCAATCACACCCTTTTGTGATTCACTCAATCCTTAAGGGACTGGATTAAGATCTGTTCTGGAGAAAAAATCTTAAAAGGGAAAAGTACACCTGCTTCAAAGAAACCAAAATGTTGGCAGAGACCTGGCAGAAATGGCCAGTGGTGACTCAGGCAGGTCATTACCCATCACAGGGGCACTATATAGTTCAAACAAAAGGATCCACAAACTTTTGTTTTTTAGATGTGTTCTAAAGGGCTTCTTTCCTCTTCCTAGTCATAAAGTTTTTGAGGGCTGAACCAATATGAGCTGTGGCTTTAGGCTCATGACAATGGGCTAACATCCTGGAAGCATCATTAAAATGCAGGAGAATGTAGGTAAAGGGATGTTCCTGGTGTGCTTTTGATAACAGCATCAAGCTCTTCTTTGCTTGGAATGTAATGGAAGGATGACCATAGCACAATGAGTAATAGAATAAGAAGGAACTGTCTTGGTCTTTAAAAAAAAAAAAAAATTCCTGCCTTAATTTGCATGGACAGCTATTGGTCTATATTCCATTTTTTTGTGTTCTCTGAAAAGCAAATTACCTACATAAAGGAAGACACACCAGAGGAAACACTAATTGGTCCTCAAAGTGTAGTAATGTAGATGGGAACTCTTCTCCATGTGATTTGATAAAGGCAAGGCTCAACTCATCAAGTCAGCCCATCTATGTCCTGGGTTAAGGGTGTTTTCCTTCAATGTCCCTCATGCTAGGTACTTAGCATATAGTAGATTCTTAAAATGTACTTTTGTGAATGCTACATTTTGAGGTCTTCAGTTTCTTGTTTATAATAGACTAGGGGAGGAAAAAGTCAGCCAATGGTAGTTTCTTGATGAAGATGTTTTCCAACTATTTTTCCCATGCCTTACACAAATGACATATTGCCATCAAGATGCAGGCTGGTTCCCTACCTTCTGACTTACAGATGACTTTATGAATTGTTCTAACACAAAACAGTAGAAGCAATGTCCTGGGGTTTCTCAGGTCAGACATAAAGAAGACTTGCATGTTCTGTTTCAATCCAAAGTTCGTATCTATATGTCATTGAAGGAAGTTTGTGTTAGACTATGCATGTGGAGTAAAAGAGACCCAACCTTTTTCCCAGTCATTCCAGCCACTTTAGCTGAGATGCCAAATATGTGTGTCTATGATCTTGGGTGTTCCAGCCCTCCCTGAGTTCCTAGCTGAATGCAGCCATGTGGCTGACCCCAGCTGACATCACTGGAAAGGGCCCAATTGAGTCCAGCCAACCTACAGAGCCATGAGAAATAACAAATCATGCTCTCTTAATCCCTATGTCTTGAGGCGGTTTATTAAGCAGCAGTAAATATCTGGAAGCAACAGGGAGCTAGGCTTGCCCAGATCAGAACCATCGATTCACTGCAGAGGGAGAATTTCTTACTGATAGCTTATCTGGCATGTAGACTTTGTCTCTATCACGAGTTGTGTTTCCCTGTAGAGCAAATGTGGGAAGTCATACCAAAGGTTGGTATAACTTTAAAAGCCATATCCTCTGGACTTACCTAACAGAAGTCCTGTAATGAAAGAGAAAAAAAAAAAAAAAGATGTGCTCAATGGACAGAAGGATTAAGAAGGTAGAATTTGATTCTCTGATGGCCTTGCTAACATCTTGGTCTAACTAAGCAAACTCACCAGGCATTACTAACGAGAATAAGAGAGTACTGGATGCTTATCTCTTTATGTTTAGAAAGTACTGTGATGGTCTCTGTTTCCTCGGCTGTTAACCTTAACTTTTGAGAGAAATATACTTTAAAATAGAAATTCAGTTTCTGTTAGGATATAACCCACAGGAGATAAAATTCTCACTTTTTATGTCTATGAGTCAATGGCTTTCAATAAATACACACCTTGTAACTCCATCCTGCTCCAGAGTCAAGATCAGCCTGGAATATTTTTATTTTTCAGAAATTTCCCTTATGCATTTTTCATGTAATGCCCTCTACTGTATCACCTAGACAACCTCTGATTGGCTTTCTGCAATTAATAAGGCAGCGTGGCTATTCCTAGAATTTCATAACACAAAATAGTTAGCTATGTTCCCATACTCTACCCATTTCTTTCATCCAGTATAACCATAAGACCCAGTTATATTGTTGCATACATTTCTTTGAGAAAGCACTTGTTTCTTCCATTTTGTTTTTTCAAACATTTTAATCTTATTTGTGTGTGTGTGTGTGTGTACTCTAGTCTTTGGTTTCTTGAGACAGGTCTTTCTTATATACCTAGGGCTGGTCTTAAACTTTCTATAAAGCTCAGGCTAGCCTTGGAATCATATCTTTGGCTACCCCAATGCAGATGGTACAGGCATGAACACCTGGCCTTTCCCCCCATTTTATGGAAGAAATATATAATTGCCTGAAGATGTTATCTCACAAGAAGCCCAACTGCGGTGCCCACATTCATTTGCTATATCCCTGGTGCCTTATGAAGCTTATACTGTACCAAGTAGTACCCACATGGTGAAGACATCCCCAGCATGAGGAAAGATATTCCTCTAGACTGATTCAAAGATTTTTTTTCACTAATGGCACAAGCATCTGCTACATTTAAGCCAATCAGAATGCTTTACTCAGACATGTATGCTGGGAATAAGGAGCAGAACTGTAGAAGATGGTTCTTGTCTATGGCCAGGGACCATGTTTCCTGTCCTGTGGAAGAAATTGAAGAGACAAAGAAGCATCCAGAGAAAGGAATGATAAAGAGGAATAAAAAGTAAGCCCTAATGGTATGAAATTGTGAGTTGCATTTGTGTTTGAGGGATGGTAACATCCTTGTCTTTGTATGTGCTGGTAACCAGCATTTCATTTGACACCCTACATTGTTTCTGTCTCTACCAGTGAACTTTCTCTGAGTCAGGTTTCTTCCACCTGTAATCCAGAGACCTTGAAGTAGTAACACAGAGCATTTAAAAGGGTTTAACTGGTATTAATCATTTACATACCTTTACCAAATCTTGCAGAAGGCTCTCAGCTTTCACAGTAATCCTAGCTGAAAACACTATGTCTGTATCTCTCAAGAATGACAGTACCATATCTACCCATCTAAACATAGTCTGCCTTTATGTGGCATGTGCAGAAGTTGAAATATTAACAGTGTGTCCCAGGAGGAAACCCAATCCTGCAAAGCCTATGGATGACAAAATATATAGGTACGCCATGTTCAAGATCAGAACATTTTATACATATTTTTCCTACTATGAGCTCCTCATTTTTTTTTTTACAGTGGAAAATGACCTGGGCTGTTATAACAAATGCAAATAAATCTGCTGGGGAATATGCTGTCAACTTCTCATATCAGATTAGCTAGTGGATGATGCCTTAAGTGCTTTGTGAACAATGCTCTCATATGAGGGTGACCAGGGCAAAAAAAGACAACCCCCCAAACCCTTCTTTTCTTTTGAGCTTTAATAAATATTTTTATTAGTTCTTTGAGAATTCTATAATCATATTTTTTATTATACTAGCTCCTGGTTTCTCCCAGGCATCTACTCTTACATCCCTGCTAACCAAGTTCTCCTTTAAACAGTTTTAATTGAACAAGTCACAGGCTCTAATTCATGCTGCCTCTATACTTGTGGTAGTAGGGCTATCTGCTGGAGCATGAACAAGTATGAGGAGCCACACCCATAAGTAAACCCTTTTCTCCCTTCCCCAGAGCCAACAATGCCCGCGTAGCCCCTCACTTGGGGTGGGAGCTCTCGAACCTCTTCCTACTGTATGTTGGGATGCTGATTGGCTTGATTTGCTCAGGTCTTGTGCCAACAACCACAGCATCTGTAATTTTAAGAATGCTGTGGTCCTGTCATGTCCAGAGGACACAGTTTTGCTCTGGTCCTCCCCAACCTCTGGCTCTTACCATTTCTCTACTTCTGCTCTTGAAATGCTCTCTAAGCCTTGGGGATAGAGTATGATAGACATAAGTGTCCATTTTGTGACTGTGGTTCCACTGACACTTACGTTCTGCACTCTGATTGTTATGAGTTTCTTTGTAAACCACCACACACCCCACAAAGAAATTTCTCTGATGAGGGCTGACAGTTGCGCTTATCTATAGAATCAATATGCCCCATGTTTATCATATCATGGAAATGAAGTTTCTATTTTCTAGGGACCAGCTATTTTCAGTGCCCACCAAGAGAACTAAATGAAGTTACCTCTGGTCTCCCTTCTGCTGGTTGCACGTAGTCTGATTTGAGTCTATGCTTGATTTAGTGGCGTTTTTCCTCCCATTGTTTCCTTTTCTCCTTCTCATTTCTCCATGTGATCTTCAGCACACAGCCAAGCCTTCCATCCCCTCCTCTTGTCTCCCAAGTGAGCAGAATGCACAACAGTTTCCCTCCCAGAGTCCATGTTCCCAGGGTCAGCATGCTCAGAGGGTAAGCATGCAAGAAAGAACAGAGGATAATTGAATTACAGATTTTCATTGTGTTCAAGATGTTTAGCTCTTACACACATGTAGCAATTCTTGATTGCTTAAGAGGTCCCTGGCGTGTTTTTGGCAAGAGAAGGCCTTTACATGTGCCTGGCCCTAGTCCAGATGACATGTAAAGTTCTGGGATTGCTTAATACTCCTCTGTCTATTCTCTTCCAATTCCTTAGAAAGAAAATTGAAAACAAAGATGAAGGAAGACAAGGCGTGTTGGTTGACTCTGATGATTCAAAGGATTCCTTTTAGCTAAATCCCAAGACAAAGTTCAAGACCCAAACAGATAAGACTCTCTTCAGCGGAATACGTGAAGAAAATAAGAAGCAACAGAAACTCTCATTAAACATCAGTCAGGAAAAATAAAGACCGGCTCTTGGAACTGGGCATCTGTGCTGTGTGTACGTGCTGAAGTTCATCTTATGAGTGCAGTAGCATTTTAATGGCTTTTAGTTCTGCCTAGGAGGAGAGGCTAAGGGAAAAATAAACCTGGATGCTCTCCACTCACTATTTTCTAATGTGGATTCTGAGGGTGTACCCCAGCTCCTCAGGCTTCCAAGGACTCTTTGTTTTCACTGAACCATCTCCCTCAGCCTTATTCTGACTAGTACCTGTTGTCTCAGGACTGGTGAGACAGAGACAGGCAGAACTCTGGAGCTCACAGGCCAGAAAGACTAGTTTCTACTTGACGACTTCCAGATTATGATATATTTTCACTGAAAATGACGAAGTGGATTGTGCCTGAGGAACAACAGCTACAGCTGATGTCTATGTGTGTGTGTACATGTGCAAGAAAACTACACACACAACCACATACACGAACAGCTTAGAGGAGAGGCTTGCACAAAGTAAACACTGACCATAAGAGTTTATTTTGTTTGTAGTTTTCATTTGCATTTTAACACACTTAGCAGTAAATATGTAAGAAACTGGAAAGAGAATAGGATCTTTGAAGGTCTCGCAAGTCCCAAGTGTCTGCATCCTGGAGGAGCCAAACTTCTTCATCTCATCTTCTCCCACCAGAACTAGTCAGCCTTTTATTTTCCTGGCATCTCCAAGGGGCAGGAGAATGTGCTTCTGTGTATTGGAAAACAGCAATCATCATTCTCCCTTGGTTTAGGTACATGACTTCCCTTGCTTCATAGAAAAAATACTTCCCTCTGTCGCTTGCAAGAAAACCACATGGCAAATACAGCAGCCTTGTCTGTCGGACTCTCAAAGAGAGAAGAGACAGGGGCAACTGTGCAATTTGGTAGGACTGGTGGGATGTACAGTTGTTCAGGCAGAGAAAGAAACCCCTCCTGCCCTTTCTCTGGATTTAGACTTGAGAGCCCTACCAGCCGGCACATGATCTGGGCTTTGTCTTGAGAAGGAGCAGAATGTTCTGAATCTGGACTGACCATGGGCTATATATGAAGAAGGAGAAGGAGGAGGAGAAAGGGGAAAAGGAGGAGAGGGGAGGAAGGAGGAGGAGGAGGGGGAGGGGATGAATATAAGGGATGCTTTATGTAAACCTGCTACTTGGTGTAAACTGGTTTAATTGGTATTTTGATTCCCAATACCTAAGAAATAGGAGTACTTGTTGGAAATAACAAGTATGGAACACATTTTAAATCATGAATTCCTTCAAATTTGCACAGAAATATGAGGGTGGTGAAGGTCTAGACAATAATTTTGGTATCTGAAGATCAGAAGAAAGAGGTCAGAGTATGACAGAAAAAGTAGAAAAAAAGTGGAAAAAAAATAAGCTGGAAGGGGTAGATGGCACATGTATAGTCCATGGCTCAGCTAAGCCCATATGTGTTCTGTATTTGGTTACTGTCTCTCTTCCCACAGCACTGGTAGCAAAACGATTGTCTTAAACACTCTTTCTTCAGGATGTCACCAGAGAAGGCTAGACAATCAGGCTTCACAGTAGACAATAATGTAAAGCATCAGCTTCATTTTGGAGAATCTACTGCTTTTTTCATGAGGGAAGATTTTCACAATAATGATTTGAGATGTGTGTGTGTGTGTGTGTGTGTGTGTGTGTGTGTATGAGAGAGAGAGAGAGAGAGAGAGAGAGAGAGAGAGAGAGAGAGAGAGAGAGAGAGAGGACAAATATACCTTCTGCATTCCTCTGAGAACTGTGATTCCCTCAGACACCCCTTTAAGCTTATTCTTGTTTTCTGACTCTACTGCTTCGTGAGACAGGTTCTCACAAAGCCCACACCAGTCTTGATTTTGCTATGTAGCCAAGGATAACCCATTATTCCTCACCTGTTTGGCTCCACCTTTCAAGTGCTAAGACTAAAGATATGTTCCACCACACTCAGTTTATGTGGTGATGGGGACTGAACCCAGGGGCAGCCAAGTACTCTTAACTAAGCTATGTCCTGATCATGTTGTTGACTTCTCAAACTTTGGGTACAAAATAATGATCTCAGGAAAAAACAAGGCAACTAATTATTGGCCACAGAAGCAAATGCTGCCAATGGGTAGTCACTGAGCTGCGGGTGTGTAGAGCCAATATTTTCTGTACACTTAAATTTAATTTGCTACATGCTATCAATTTGAACCTGATAGAGAAGGAAGCCTAGTTCAGTGTGATAAGGGTTTGAAAACATCATCAACTAACAGACAGTGAGCATGATGCTTGCCACTCAGGGCCCTGAAATATCAGATCTAGATAAAGTAAAAAAAGTAGACACCAACTCCCAACCTGATTGTTAAACAAGACATTCTCTTCAGCCACCAAGAAGTTTATGGTGTAGCAAACTTTCCTGGTGGTAGAGCCAACAGACTGGAGGGCACCAAGTAGAGCTTTATGAGAGCCATGGAGAAAAATGGTGTTGGAATTTTTTTGCTTACCCTCACCTCTCATTTTTGTTTAGCTTACCCAGTTCTAAAGTCTCCCATAGAAAAGGCCTTGATTATCAAATGTAATATTCACATACGATTTCTCCATTCAGCCTCACGTGGGGAAACATAGAGGGCTGCAGTGTTCCTTAATAAATTACCTCTTCGTGTAGCAATTAACCCCCTTCTGTGAAGGCTCAATGTTTCCTTGGTCCTGTGCCAGCGCTAACAGCTATGGCTTAGCATTCTTTTTAATGAACTGCATTTACTGCTGAGAGCAGGGAAACATAAAATATTAACACTTAAGCATCTTTTACACTTCTTTGAAAGTTAGATTATGTTGAAAATATAACTGACTTTTCATTCTTAAACCTGGTATTTACTTAGAATTCCTCTGGACCTATGAACATGTTTCAGTAAGTGGTTTCTGTTGATTTATTAACTGCCATGAAGTCCTGATAGAAACCCCTGGCCACCAAATATTTAATATGTTTTATTCATGCTTATGAAAGTCTGTTTACCAATTCAATGACTTCTCCACATTTTGGAGAAGATAAATGATTTAGAATATAACACGATGGGAATCTCATATTTGTAATTCTGGGATATGTATGCAGGACAGATGAGTATAGTACAGTTACATGTATGCCTCCTCTGTGCCAAACCTAATGTTTTCTTCATCAAAGGTTTTATATATTTTGTTATTTGTGTGTGCCTGTGTGTGCATGCACACACTCATCACATGAGCACACTTGTGCATAAGGGGACAGCCACCTATGCAGGTGGTGGCCAGAAGAGTGGTGTCTAGTGTTCTTTTCTGTTATTCTCCACCCATTATTTTGAGACTGGTTCTTGCCCTGATCCTGGGCCTTTTATTTTGCCTGTTAGATTGAAAGCCAGCAAGCCCCAGCTACCTTCTCTTTCTGCCTCCACTCAGAGCTGGCTTACAGGCATGTGCTGGGTGCCTGGCTTGTTACGTGGCTGCTGGCCTCTGAAGTCATGTCCCCACAATTGCCCTGCAACTGCTCTCAGCTGAGGACCGTGAGCCATCTATCTAGCCTCAAGTTGTCTATTTTTAAAACTGCCTTTTGATGTGAAAAGTAAGATTAGAAATACGAAAATGTTTATCTCCTGCATGTACTTACTATTTTCTCTCTATATGCTCCATCTATGTTTTCTTAGCACCTTAAATCTTTTAGAGCAAAATGTTATCATTTTTGCTCTTAAATCCCAGGCAGCAAACTTCAGACAGTGGTTGAAGTTCACATTGTCTGTTTCGTAAATAAATCTTTACTGGGACGTAAGTGTGCAATTCACTTCTATACCATCTGTGACTGCTTTCATACCACAAAGCCAGAGCTGAGTAGCTCTGACTGAAACTTAGTGAGTTTAAGGCTGAAAAAGTTACCACCTGGGTTTGGCCAAACATGTTCACCCACCTGGACCCAGGTAGACAGTCGGCATAAACGCTGTCACTATCCCACTATCACAGAACAAACATTCACACTTAGCATTGATGGCTGTTGATGCATGCATCCAGTTAAAGGACAGTTTCCAATGTGCATTTGAATGTTCTATGTCACATTACATTACTTGTTTACAAGGTAATTCTCTGTGGAAATCAGAATGTTCCAATATCTTCTTTGAGCCACATAAATAACAGTTCATTCAATGGCTAAAAATATGGTTTTGGGTGTTTTATAGCTCATGCTTCAAGAGAGACCCACCTCCTAGTGGCTATTAGCATCTGTTAGACGCTGGGAGAAGAAAACATAGGCTTGGGCATACCTTTTGAATTCCTTAAGCCTTATTTTCTTCTTGATGGAAACAATAGCTGTTCCTACCTCAAACCTCTTGTGTGAGAAGTGCATATTTTCAGATATCCATTATTTTGACTGAAGAGAAGGCTCAGTCAGGGAATTACTTGCCTTCCAAACATGAGAACTTGAGCTTTTCTTTTCGCAGTCCATAGGAAGTCCAGGCAGAGTGACTTACGCTGCAGTCTCAGCCCAGGTGAGTCAGAGATCTCTGGCTCTCAGTGGCTAGCCAACCTAGCTTATTTGGCTAGTGAGAGACCTGTCTCAAACAACAACAACAAAAATGAACAACATCTAAAGAGTAACAGTGTGAGGTTGTCTGCTGGTCTTCACATGTACCTACATATACTTGAATGTGTGTGCCTGTGCCACAAACACATGAACACACACATACCTACTCCCCAAATGTCTATCACCTCTTTAGGGATTGTGGCCAGAGGTGCATGTCACGTACCTCATAAATAATTCATGTTTTTCACCATGATTACAGCACACAGAAAAATAATTGTAATATCAGAGTTGTTGCAATCCTTTACTTTGTATGTTCCATGCAGCTATTCATCTTACCCCTAAGTGGCCTTGGCTGCTGCTTTGACTTGTAATGAACTTCAGCAGTTTGTTCTGAGTTGTAATGATAGGATGTGAGGCAAAGCAGAACTCCAGCTTATTTATGTTTCTTAATTAGTCTCCCTCATTGAGTCTCTCTGTCTCCAAGCACAATTAAAATGTTATGTGTTTCTTTAACACGCCAAACAGTTCTCAGTCACCAACCACACCAGAACCTCAAACCGATGAAATGATTGAGAGAGAGGAAAATAAATCCCCAAGGTTCTCAATGGTGGTGTGTAAATACGAGACATCAAGAACACCCACATTCGTGTGAGCATGAGCAGTGTCGGCACCTCAGACCTCATTCCAAACATGCTTCATGGCTCCAACACCATTCTTATTCATCCAGAACTTTCGGTGTTTATACCACACTGGACAGTTTTTCTCTATTATGTATGTTACCATAGTATCTGAAATTTTATTGTTAGAGAGCCGGTCATAGGAGGACTCTTTCCAGCCCATAAAACAGGCACCTATTTCTTACTTTAGCAAATATTTTCCCCAGGGGAAAATAATGTCTCCCCCTCCTGAAGACAGCACACATTAGTTGACTTCTTTCATTGCGTGTGCCATGTATTGCTTTATAGTGATTTTCATATGGATGTGAGTTACATCCTCATTTTTCTCCCTACCCAGATATGAGTTAATGCATTCTCAACTTTACATGTACCTTAGACATACCATTGTAAGAGACATTTTACAGTTTTACAAATGAAAGTTATTTGTTTTCTTCTCATAAGAATTTGTCTTTGTATAAAATAAAATCTGTTTCTACAAATGCTGTTAGCAGCTTGTTGTAGCTCTTATGCCCTGTTCCCAGAATGCCCTTTGTTGTGAACTGATACCTTATCTTTCCCCTACAGATTTGTAGGAACCCTATCTACAATGCCACAGTATTTGCAGGTGGAGCCTCTGGATTTGGTGAAATCTGAGAGTGGGGCCTTCGTGATGAAGTTGATGTCCCCAGAAAAGAGGAAGGAATAGATTGTTTTCTTCCTTCTATCATTTGCGTATATAACATTTGTCTATCTATTAACCAGAATATGGGGTTTGGTCAGGAACCAAATTATCTGGGACTTTGATCTTGACCCTGCCAGTCTCAAGAACCATGACAAACATGTTGCTGTTGTTTAAGCCACAGTTTTTTGTGATATTTTCATTATAGCAGCCAGAGCTGACTGACACTATCCTGCTGTGGGCAAGGGCTGTTATGTCACTACCCTGTACCCATCTCTCCTCTCTTACCCTGGTGTCACTTCTACAATTGCCAAAATTACTACTTCCTTTTGTAACTTTTCCTTTCGGCTGGGTGTGACCTTATGACAGAGCTCAGGACAGTCACGGCAGAGGGGTTCTGAGAAAGCTTTCTGTTTACTGATCGAAGGAACAGCTGCTCTGGCTCCTATCCTGGTGGGAACATAATCCTGTCACTTGACACTCTAGTGACTGTAGTGTACTTTTGAGACAGTGTTCCTTCCTGCTAGGGTGGTGAATGGACAGGGTGACATCACCAAGCTGCTGAGCAGTGGTCAAACCCCATCTTTTTACCAGATAGGGAAGCTTTCATTTTCGTGAGTTACTGGAGTTATAGTTGATGATGCTAACTTAAGTAATTGATGCCATCCTAACTGGTAAGAAGATAGTTTCTTTTGAGATAATGTGTTGCGATGTGACCAGAACACAGATTATAACAGTACCATTATGTATAAATGTGAGCAGTGTTTAAAAGCAAGGATTTTATCCTGGGTCTCAGCCTCACTATCCACTGGACAAGTGGCTTCTCCTGCCTAAAGCTCACTTTCTGTGCTTCTAAGTTGAACAGTGGTATGTAATAAAAAGACAACAAAAATTAAGAGAAAAATCCAAAATTACATGGAAAGTGCTTAATTGGCACATGCAAAGTGTTCAATAAATATTATCTTTGTGACTCATAAGTTTATGATATAAAATCATAATAAAAATTTGGTTCAGATGGGGCAGGGTGGGATATAGCTATAATCCTAGCATTCAGGAGGCTGAGGCAGGAGGGTCAGGAGTTTGAAGCCAGCCTAGACTAATTGGCAAGACTGTCTGAAAAACAAAACAAAACAAACAAATGAACAACCCTCCCCCAACAACAAACTTGATTAATGGAAGCAATTATGCTTTATTGAGGTTCATGTTGATAATTCATAGTAGCAGTTCAGGCTTTTAGATGATATATATGCCTCTGCTTTGATTGGACATTTGTAAATTCAGCCCTGTTCACCGTGCCCTTCAATTGGGACAGGAAAGATTATTACACACTGTCAAAAGGCATTCTTCTGTTGTCCATCATCTTCATATTATACTTCCAAAATAGCCCCAATCTCACAACCCAATTATTTCAACACTAAAAATTCACTAGAATGAGATTTATTAGAATTTATAGTTTAGTTGTCAATAAATTTCCCTTGCCTCAGCCGTCTACAGACACTGCTCTGTTTCCACTCAATGCTCAGTTTGTCCCCATGCAGTTTTAGAATGAGACAAAAACAGTACTCCATGAACTCGGCCCTCCCAGTGTTAGGAGAGACACCTGAAGCTTGCTTCTAAAGCGGAAGGAATGGACTGAAAGGAGAGGACATATATGCAAAGAGTGCAAATAAAAACCACACCCCACTTAAGGGAGCAGCCTGGGGCCCAGTCAAAATAGTCAGAACAAAAACTTGGTGACTCTGCCAATTTTAGTAGTACCTGGCATTCTGACTAATGGAACATTCTGGAAGGAGGCTTAAGTAAATAAGTCCACTGGGAGGAACACTAGAGTTGTTTTATACTATTGCTGGTTTGATCTTGTCATGTGAACTGGTCATTATTTTATAGGGTGAAAGCAGAGAGGTTAAAGATTTCCAAGTTCATGATGGACTTCTGTGGTGGTTGCTGAGAGCCTGATGTATACCACAGAATTACAGGGCTTTCTGTCTCCATCTGACCAGTGCAAATTCCAGACCACTCTCCTCCACTCTCACTGTATCATCTTGGGTTGGGTTTGTTGGAAGAAACTTGTTTTTGGGCTCAGATCTTGGAGTAAATCAATGGTATTGGCTATTGCCATAGATGTAATCCTTAAAAGACAGATGAATCCCTGACTTCCAAGGAGGTTCACATAAGTCATCTCTAACATTTCCTTCACTCACTACATTGGGGTAACTGCAAAGCACATGGAATTAATTATCTCAGATGAAAAATCACAGTGTCCCTGTTAAGGGGAAAAATATATAAAACACTTGAAGATTATCAACAGAGCTCACCAGTTCTGTTCTTTTGTGATGATTGTGACAATTCAGATCATTTCTCAGAGTTAGTAAGGAAAATCACTCTGAATCTTCTCTCCTGTGTGTGAAGGTTTCTTGAGGGACCTTTAGATACTTCAACATCCTCTGACTGTAACCACATCCTACCTTGTGCCCAGGGTGCTGCTCAAAGGTTCTATAAAGAAGAAAATATTTATGTTATTTGAATGACCCTTATAATTCCATTGGGTTATTCTTTTATTTCAAATCCCACATTTAGTTCTTACTTCCAGCTTACATATGATATAAATACCAGCTCTCTTTTCTTTATCTTCGCAAATGGCAGAGACAGGATATTTAGAATAATAATGTAAGTCTGAGGTTTACTGGGTTCCAAAAGAGAATATTCTGTGGGAATTGGGTATGAATAATGTCATGCACATTAGACTCGGTCCTGACATCATGTTCTTACATAGAAAAGCTCAATTCATTGTCCTGAGAGCTTTGTGTTTGGACCAGACATAAATCCTGTACATGATTCAGTTGCTTCTGGACCAGGCCAGCCCTGACTTTCAAGCCTTGTCTCTAGATGAACTTGACAGCTGATGTCCAGACAATCTGATTCTCCATCCTTTCTCCAGCACCCTGTGTGGTTCTCCCATTGTGCTCTCTTGCTTTGTCTCTTTTCTTGTTATGGACACCTCGTCATTTGAGTCTATGTTTGACATAATTTCAGTAGGAAGGCCATTTCTATAAGGGCCTGTTGTGGTTGTTTCTAATTTTTCCCCCTTTTAGACTCTCACAGTCACTCTATTAGTGGTTATTCTTCACTTACTGCTTCATAAAAGTCTATTTGCAAACCCACCTAGACTAATTCAATACACGTGTATTGACCACCCTCTTCTCTATGTGTTAGTGTCTGTCCTAAGAATAATGAATGACATCCCAAAGAACACCTACATGAGCCATGACTTTGTGAATCCTCAGGGCTTCTCTTCTATAAATTTATCAACCCCTCAAATATGACAGTTACCCTTCACTTTCATATTTAAAAGACAATTCTTTTGGATATTATACATAATTAATAAGTTTTATGAAGTAGAAAATCAGTATAGTTTTGTAATAATCGAACCAATATCATGTGATAGTCCCTTTATCATGCTGAAAGAAAAGTACCATATAGTATGGTATGTACTCTCTTGGCTTGGCTCTAAAAGGAACATGTATCCTATATACTCTCCCCTCAAGGATCAGGAATCATGATGGGAGAGGACAGAAAAATTAGAAGAGCCAAAGTTAGTGGACATCTGCAGCAAGATTTTTGCTGGACATGATAGGGCCACTGCACACACATACTCACAACAGCTATGACTACTTGTACAATATCCACTCAAGATCAAGCTAGTCAAAACCCCAGCAGGCTCATGACATCACTTCTATAGTTGATGAGCTATTGATAACTGATGGCTTCTGCGGGAGGGAGAGTCCATTTTCTTCAGGTGTGGGGCTCTGAAAGGTTACCCATTTCCCAGCAGATGGTTCTACAACCACGAATATACAGAGTTTAAGAGAAGAATACCTGAGTCACAGGAATAATGGTAGAATGTAGGGAAAGAGCTGAGGGGAGGGAATGAGGGTGGATTTGGTCAAAACACATTACACAAAATTCTTAAGCAATAAAAAGTAGAATTTTAAAACTTAGAAAAATCACTATAAGTATGGAAATAAATCACATGCTGATAGTAGACCTATACTATGGATACGTCTTCTGTGTCTTGTAAAGTACTTGGTTTTTTTTAGTGTATTTATTTATTATACATTATAAGAATAGGGCACCAGATGTTATCATAGATGGTTATGAGCCACCATGTGGTTGCTGGGAATTGAACTCAGGCCCTCTGGAAGAACAGTGAGTGTGCTTAACCTCTGAGCCATCTTGTTAAGAAGGAAAAAGAAATTCATGTTCTTAAATCCTATCCTTTGCTGTTTTAACTTAACTGGAAAGAGTTATGACCACAGTGTGCAACAGGTGTGTACTTTAGAAAGCAAAGGCTTTAAATTATAGAGTCTGGTGAAATTTGAGGATTCTGGAATTCTTTAGGGTATATAAATAATTTCAAAACTATTGTGTCTATAGTTCTGTCATGAAAATGAAAGGGAAATGTTTATATATGATATTTTGGTCATAATTAAAAAAAAAAAACCTAAGATGCTTTAACAAAGTGGCAGGACAATGCTGTAAATGGCTCTAAATAGAGTCCTGTTAGGACAGGTCATGACAACCAAGGACTATTTGCATATAAAAAAGAAAAAAGGAAAAAAAAAGCTAATGAAAGTCCAGATAACACACAAAGGCGAACTTGCAGACCAACAAAAAGCGAGACCAAGGAGGACAGTCTAGCAAATGACAAGTATTGGAGTCTAGTGGACGATCAAAATAATTGAGGTAGAAGACTTAGGGCTCAGTAATGACAGGGTAGCAATGAAAACATATCTTCTATTTAAAAAGCCTGCCATGTGTTGGGAAATACTTTCAGTTTCTGGTATTTATTAAGACTTTGAAGGGCAAATATTTTGTCAGGTGGTATGAAGCAGAGGTTGGATTAGAAAAAAAAAGTAATATGTATGGTAGGCTGTAGAAAAATCTTTATAATATGCTTCCATGGCAATATAAGAGAAAATTAAAGTTAACAGGCAATTCAGCCTTCTAGTCATGACTGATTAACTAGTATGAGAAGAACTTGCCTGTGGTAAAAGCATATCTGAGCCTGATATATGAAGCAAATTTCTTCAGATCTGAGACAAGAGCCAGCACTAGACTGTATTTCTGTGAGGAAGAAAATCAATAAGGTGTGGTGTGATCTCTTGACTTTTCAGGTATGTTCTGGAACCCCAAAATCTACAGGAAACAGTCATTCTGAACCCAAAGACAGGGGACAGAGCTGTGGGGACTGGAGAGGCTAGACTCTGCAGGACTGCAGAGAACCTGAGAAGGTGGGAATGGGAAGAGGCA
This sequence comes from Sigmodon hispidus, assembly GCA_004025045.1. Classification (NCBI taxonomy): domain Eukaryota; kingdom Metazoa; phylum Chordata; class Mammalia; order Rodentia; family Cricetidae; genus Sigmodon; species Sigmodon hispidus. Next base: position 10,337 of record PVIH01006810.1, on the reverse strand, counting down.
TCCACTACTCCCCCATGCCACAACCTGTTAAATCTAGATGTATTCCATGTAGCTGGAAGATAATGATTGCAGGACAAAGATGTGCCCTGAGTTTAGAAACTGTTCAGTTGTCCAGGCATGAATAATACTGGGAAATGAATGAATCCGGCACACTCACTAAACAGCAGCATCATGAGTACAAACCTCAGCCACAATGAGCCTCATGGGTACTGCCAAATCAGTGATTTGAGGCTTGACTTGCTCAAGCTTTCCACCAAGATTCAAATGAATGAAGCTGGCCCACAAGTACTTAAACTATTGCTGGGACAATGGCAGCAATACTTTTTTTTCGATGGTAGGGGGAAGGCATTGAGATCAAGGAAGCAGGGGCTTGGAGAGATGGCTCAGTGATTAAGAACCATGGCTGCTTTTGTAGAGCATCTATGTTGGGTGGTTCATAGTTGCCCAAAAAGCCAGCTTCAGAAGATCTGGTGCCTTCTGGTGGCCTCTGTTAGTAACCCTATGAATACACATATATCCCCACTCAGTCAAATACTCACAGACACATAACTAAATATAAAACATATCTTTATAAAGATCATGGAAATGATGTAATCAATTCAAAGTATTCCTGATAGGAAAAGAAGCAGACAATTCACCTATAGTCAGGAGAAAAGAAAAGGAGAAAGGAGAGATGAAGACTAGAAACAGACCCAAAAATGACAGAAATATTGGCATTAATGAACACTTAAAAATAAACATGAAAGAAAAAGGCAAGCTAAAATAAGATCAAATGGAATTTCTAGACAGGAGAAATACAAGCTGTGAGAGGAAAATTCCATGGGATGAGCTTCCAAGAACAGACATCTCATGAGAAAAGATTGATGAACTTGAACACATGAAGTCATCCATGTAGAGAGAGGTACAGAGATGAAGAGTGGGAGAAGAGGCAGTTCTCAGTAACCCAAGTAAGAAGAACGAAATAAGGGAAAAAGCAAAGTATAATACTCAAAGATTTTCCTAATGATGAAAGCTTCAGTAACAGAGGCATAGGGCTTGTACTTAAATAGGATGGATAAAGAAAGTTACAAATGACACTTAATACAATTTCTGAAAACGACTACCAACAAGTTTGGGAAAAATTAAAGATGTCAAGGACCATAGCACTCTAAACAACCCAATCTCATTAGGAAGCAACTAAGCAATCAGGCCTGGCCATTTCTTAGATGGAAGAGAACAGTGTGTGAGTGTGTGGCGGGGGGTGCATTTGGTGTCAGGAGCAGAGAGAGCAGCTGCTGATCTCAATAGAAACAATGCAGACGAGAAGACAAGGGAATGCATTTCTAAAATATTGGATGAAAAGCATTCCTCTGTTAGCCAAGAATCCTGACCGATAAGAAATCTTTAAAAATGAAAATGAAATAGATACATCTACACAATCAAAAACTGAAAGTGCATCGGAGACTTGGTTGAGTCGTTAAGAGCATTGGCACTTAGATAAAAGAAATGTGCACACTCACGGGCATGTTCACACACACACATATGACATTAGCACACTTCGTTTGTTTTTGCCATTGAGTATACACATCCATTTTATATATTAATAGTAATAAGTAGTAGTAACTGGATCCTTATCGTGTGCTTGTTTGATACAGTCCCACTAATTTGATATCATTTAGCTGGGAATTTATTAACGTGACGCATAGCATCTTCTTAATGTGTTTTAAAGCTTCCTTGTACTGATCCTCATGACAGGTTTTATAATGACTCATTGGCAGAAACCGTGATCCACACTGGGACTCTTTCCCACTGGGGTGGGCAGTTGGCGCTCCTGTCCATCTCAGTGCTTCTTTGAAGTGGGGATTTTAAAGCCACAGCATGGTCATGGTCACAGTGTTTAAGTGTTTTGGTTTCTATTCTTCCTTCCCCACAGGTAAATGTCAATAAATGTTAGCTATCATGCCCCTGTCTCATTTATAATGGGAAAATATTACCCAGTCATCAAGGTGAATTTATTCAAATAACATTCTTGGTATCATTCATACTTGGTATCATCATTTTCTGCCTCTGTGTCACACCAAGCTGTGTTTGATAGCTATCAAGAAGGCAAATGCTTGGAGAAACCTTTCTTTTCAACAACTTCTTCCTTCTTAGCAATCACCGAGAGAGTCCCTTTTATCTTAAGGGTCACCTCATTAAACTTTACAGGTATCTCTAAAACACAGGTCTGTTCTTGCCCAGAATTTTTTTCTTGATATTGAATGTTATTAATCTTCCAATGATTAAGTAAAATAATTCTATAGAACTTTCAACTAGTGGACATAATATTTCTCAGGGAGCCTCCCTTTTTATAAGAAAAGATCATTCGCTGTAGTTAGATTCCAATGTTGTTTAGGGAAGTTGAGAGGCATATCTCTAGAGTACCAAGATCTTAAATGGAGTATAGTCAGACCCCATTGAGATGCCAAGACACTGACATTCCTTCCTGTCAGCAGGACAGGTCCAAACTATAGGGCTAGTCTGGGTTAAAAACCTCCTGCTACAATTCACTATGATGGATAGTCTTCTACAGGTTTCTAAAGAATCCTGTGTTTTAATACACATAAATAACATATATAGTGTATATAAATATATTGCACTTTATTTTATGTAGAGTGTATATATGTGGGCATGTGTATGTATAGCACAAGTGTGGAGGTCAAATGGCAACGTGTGGGAATCAGTTCTCTCTTTCTACCAAGTAAGTCCCAGGAACTGAACTCAGGAAGCTGTGCCTGTGAAGTCTCAACAGTGTGAGCCTCTCACACAAGAGCTGCAGAATGATAACACCAGCTGACAGGCCAACAAGGATGGAGGGGTTGTCACAAAGTCCCACCCCTAGATGAAGAGCCATAGAGACTCAATGGGCTCTGAGAGAGGGGAATCTGTTTTATTCAGCCCCTAGCTCCAGTCTTAAGAGGTCAGACCTAAATACACGGACAGATGAGCAATACTAAATGGGTAGAAATGGGATGGAAATGATGAGGTATATGTAGTTTTTATGTTAGAAATTTACCCTGCAATAAAATTCAAATTCAAATAAATTCAAATAAAACTCTAAAATATTAGTCTTGATTTCATTAGTTTTAAGATTAAAATGATTTCCCCGGGGCCAGTGAGATGGCTCAGTAGGTAAAGGTAGCTCTGATGAGTCTAAGCATATGATTGTGATTGCTGGGATTCACATGGTGGAGGAGAGATAACCACCTTCTGCAAGCTGTCATTTTACCTCCATGCATGTGCTGTGGCATTCACATGGCCCCACACATACTCACACTACACAAAATAAATACCAGTATTGTAAGTTTTGTTTTTAAACATCACTAACTTAAAAATAAATTTATTGACTTGGACAGTGTTAGTAAGCTTCTTGCCTTCAAGTTACTGATGGAAAAAGAAATTAACCGTGGAAGCATTCTAGTCCCTTGGATTGCCAAGACACCAAGCAATGCCACTTTTCCACCATGTGGTATGCCACACCATACTAGAAAACATCTATCTTACTAGTTGAGCAGTGAATTTTACTGCTGACAAATTGTAGCTCTTTTCATTATCTATGGCACACAAAATGATAGTACCAATGAGACTGGTTTATGCTTAATAATTTTTAAGAATTCTGACCATTGATATTCTTGTCATATGTCATCAGTGCTTTTGAAAATACTATTTTTTTAGGGTTTATTCTTCTTTTGAGAATGTTTTCTGTGTAAGCCATCAATCTTCACATTGTTCAGGATGCTTTCATGTACTTGTCATCACGGTTTGCTTGTTGTGACTCATTAAATGATGGAGTGTCAACACTTCTTACCTTTGCACCAGCTCTTTCTAAAACCAGGGCATGGCTCAGTGGAAAATCCAAATCTATTTTACTTACACCTGTTCCATTACCCTTCTAGTAAGTTCTTTCAATGGTTAGAAAATTGAGCTTTTCTCCAAGACTGCATAGATGGGATATTTTGCAGCCCTTTGTACTACTTGGTAAATTCTGTTCTTTTTAGTCTTATTTTTTTTTAAAGACCATAAACATTCCAGGGACAAGAATCCTTGGAAGTTTGACAGAACTGTGATAACTTTATTGTGATGTCTCTGTGTAAAATATTCTTTATTTCTGATGATCTTTGCATAGGCAAGTCTATAAAACTGAATTTTTAAATAGCAGAGTTTGTCATCAGCTTCCTTCATATTTGACATTTTAAAATGTGATTTAAAGACACATGTCCAGCTATCAGAAGGGCCAGAGGTTAGTGTCTGCCCTGGAAACACAAACTTGAGAATTCAAGTTATTCTTAGTGATGTCATTCTCCTCAGCATTAAGCAAAGTTTTCTAATCTGACAAGGTAACAAGTCTCAACTGTGTCTTGATTTATCCAGTAGATACATTTGTAGGAAATCATACTGTATCTAAGAACTATTTAATACAGTGCTTAATCTATAACTAAAATAAGTAGGACCGAAATCAGTAATTAGCTGTAATTTATTACTATTGTTTTTATGATTATGAGTATCATGGTTTTTTAAAATCTGTAGTATGGGGGGGGAATAGTTCTCTGTAGTGTAGCTTCACTGAACGTTGCAAACTGCATAGCATGCCTCCTTCTTTTCATTAAACATTTAGAAATCTAAGCTTTCTCTCACTAGCAATGCAATGGCAGCGCTCAAGAATATTGTCCCAAGACTTTTTCTTGACCAGCAGAATGGGAGAAGAGCAATGTGAGCTGACAGAAGGCCTTCCTTCAGTATTCTGTGCTTACGGTTCCTTAGACCAGGCTCTGTTCACAAATGCCAGGAAGAGAGAGGAGAGAAGCTGAAATCCAGGCGACAGACACATGGTCCTTCCCAGACAGAGACAGATTTAGACATATTTTTCATACTTAAAAGCAGCAGGTTTATTTGTCAAGCAATGGTCAGGAAGAGTCCATTTTACTTATTTACAAAATGGTACTATAAAAATAAAAGATGTCAAGGAGGACATTGTCATGTCTAATTATATATATCAGAAGAGAAAATAAGAAAAATAATTTTAAAAAATTCTCTCTGAAAATGGAGTTATTTTTCAAAATATTTTAATATCACCACAATGATGACTGAATTGGGTATCATGGCTTTCACATGACCATTTTAAAGGCATGGTGGTCAGGGAAGTAATGAAGTTGTGCTAACTCATCTTTGCCATGGACTCAAGTGTCCTTGCTTCTTGCCACTGTATTGTAGCTTGTTTTCAGAAAAAAGCAGAGCCTAAAGTGTCACTAGTTAATTAATAGTGTCACAGGTTAAGGACGGGAGTAGAGATTAACAGCATCCACATGTGTGAATGGGCCTTGTAATAGAACCAATCCCTCATGAGGACAGTTATAACATGAGGTTTCTGGCCCAGACTAGCTGCACGGTTCAGACCTGTTGTGCCTGCCACTGCTTATCTGGACCAGCAATCCCAAAGTCCCAAAGAAACACACAGATGCTTATATTAATTTCATCCTGCTTGGCCTATGTCTCAGGCATATTGTTAGCTCTTCCATCTGAATTCAACCCATTTTCACTAATCTGCCCTGCCATGTGGCCTGTGGCTTACCTATTTCATTACATCTTGCTTCCTGAGTAGCTGGATCTCTTTGACTCCACCCTCCTTTATCCATGCTTCAGTTTCCTGCTTACTTCTATGATGTCTGCCATGGCCAAAAGAGTCCTTTTATTTCACATCATACAGAAAGACATTCCCACATCACTAAGTGACCATGTTTTACTTTTTATTATTACCAGACCCTTGTTATTCCTAAGTCAGAGCCATCTTTGAGAATTTCCAGGCTGACATGAGGACTGAAGCCATACCCTGGGGTGTAGATTGGCATGGGTGTGTCATCTGTGAATCCTATGGCTACAAAACATTGGAAAGGGCATGTAGGTCTCTCTCAAGAGAAGGTGTCATACCCTAATGACTCAATATATAGGAGATAAAATGTTTTTATGAAGACTTTTTTTCCTGAGTGATTATTACCAATGAAAATGATCAGGAACAAGCTACAGGAAAAGTTTTATTTGGATGGGAATTTCCCTAGTACCAAGGCTCACTCTGAACCTCAAGATATTCTTAGCAGCTTGGCAGCACAATGTCCTCTGCCATGGAAGGCAGTGTCTTTGGATACCTATCAATTTATTCACAGAATGTTCCAGGTCAGTCAACACCCAAAGTTGTTAGAGCCTCAGGCTTAATTTTCTTCCTCTCATGGCTCCTCAGGGCCAGATCTTCCTTTCAGCCAACTCTCACTCATGTTCTGGTAGATGTCTCTTTCTTGAAGAACCTGTGTACAATATCACATGCCCAGGTTCACATGAGTCCTTTTAACCAGCGAATATTCTGGGAAGAAATGGGTTGTTGCTCTAGGTTGCAGTTAGAGAACACAGAGGCACGTGGTCTTTGAATGCTGCCCCCCCCCCTTCAGAAACATTAAGTCAGCACTTCCTGGTCTGAACTAAAAAGGAAGAAAACATCATGGTGGACTTTAGATTCTTGTTCATTCCGGAACTGGAAAAACTGAATCCAAACATTAGCCTTCCACTAGCCATATAAATGCTCCTCACTGAATCTCTACTGCCCGATTCAATGGGTATTACTCAACACAGGGTGGTTTCTCCACACCATTGCAGACTTGACTTAATCCAAATGTATAGCTATCCTAGATGGAGTTCAGGGGTGGACCCTTGAGTTTCTATGGGGCTTCTTCTTTTCTACCTGAAGCTGATATCTCAGGTACTCTGAGACAGATTAAAACAGAAAGACCGGGCTTGAGAGATGGCTCAGAGGTTAAGAGCACTCACTGATCTTCCAGAGGTCCTGAGTTCAATTCCCAGCAACCACGTGGTGGCTCACAACCAACTATCTGGTACCCTCTTCTGTATACTGTGTACATAATAAAGAAATAAATCTTAGAAAAAAACAGAAAGAGCCTCATATGATGAGGGAATGAACACTCTGCTCTGTGATTTCATCAAACTCCCAGGAATTGCTTCATAGCTCAGATACACACAACTCTAGTTGTCCCAGTAAATAACAAAAAGCAGTGGTAACTACAGAACCCGGGTTTTAAAAAGAACTCACAGGCTCTTGCTGGTTGTCCCCTAATGGGCTGAACATTAATACTGAATCTCTATTTTGGGAGACAAGAGGTAGGGCATGAGAGGAGGTGAATGTTCTCTACCAAAAGCAGTTTGTCTGTCTTTTTTAAATGCATGCTTGAGTGCACAGGAAGGCTTGCACTCTCAACTTCAGGATAATAAACCTTTGCAAGAAGTCTCCTTATTAAAATAAGGCAAGTGAGTTTGTTGTCTGGTGCTCAGGTTCACTGAATGCTAACTCCCAGGCTCAGAAAAGCTGTGTTAATCTTTAACGGGGAATTTTGCATACTGTCTGCTGCCCACTGTCCCCTATGCTTTTGTGTATGTTGGGGTTGCTTTTTACGAGACAGCAAGATATTCTTTTCAGGAAAATATAGTGAACTGAAAAGTCCTTTGTATAGCCCCACACCTAGGGAGAGGGATTCCAAATCTCCTTAGTCTGGAAGGCAAAGGTGGACGGAGACCTAACAAAGGAAACCATTTTAAGCTTGATGAGCTGAGAGAAAGGAGACTATTAGAAGCTCTGGAAAAATCCCAGAAGGTAGATTTTTCTCCTTTTTAATATAAATGTGTTACCAGCCTGTAAGATTTAACTTGATCTATGTGCTCCTGGTGGGCACTGGCCTTAAAGGCTGCTACTGTTAGTTGGGAACTGGCCCCCCCAGCACCCTTTCCTGGGACAGAGCCAATGCTAAGGCCTTACTCTGGACAGCTTTATGCTCTGTGCTGGAGTAATCCTAACCATCACCTAATTAAACACATTTGAATGTCAGCTCACAATGCAAACACTTCGTAATACTCTAGAGTGAAACAAGTTGGTTTTTTTTTTTTTTGCATGTCATATCAACAATTTATAAAGCTCTAAATTTTTTATTAAAAATTCTATCTTCTTCATTTTCCCAAGGTTTTCCACATAATATCTTCAGCTGTGAAAGGAAATCATGGACTCCCCACCTCACCTCCACTGGCTCTCTCTTTTTCTACTTTAGTGAAATCAGTCTTGGCAATGGGAGGAGTAGGGTGTTTGACCTTCTACTTGGGCCCTGGGAATAGAGTTGATTATTTTTTCACAGGGACATTCAAACACCAGACATTGTATTTTTTTTCTTTTTTTCTTTTTTTTCTCTTTTTTTGTCTCCTGGTAAAGATATCTGGGCATTGAAGAAGCATGCCTCAGCTCTGCTCCAAGAATCCTTGCAAGTGCAAATTATGGGGACCCAAGAGAATTGGCTGTAATTTTTTTTTTAATTCAGTCCCCTCGAGGTTCATGAGAAGGCTCTATGTGTAGCAGTAACTGGTGCCTGAGGGAAGGTCGCACCCCTACTTCTCCACCTTCATACTCCAGCAAGCACCCAGCGGTGCAGGGTGTAGCTGCTGCAGCCATTGCACACATTAGGTAATACCCCCCCACCCCGTTAGACTGCAGATGTGTGAACTAGTTTAAAACTTTTATTGGGGTTTTTTATTAGACTCCGATGCAGTCCCAGCCTCTTTACACTCACCAGCTTTGCCAGTTGCTCACAAGTTCTAACAAATTAGGAATACCTAATGCCTAAGCTATTCTTACACTTTGGGGGCAAAAATCCCAAACAAATCATCATCTTCTCTGTGAATCCAGTCTCCCTCTGAGAAACCGTACTTACAGGCAGAAGGGCACTTGAGCCAGGCTTTCATTATGGCTTTGTAATAACAGTGCACTTCAATTCCCTCAAGCACTTAACAGCAAGGGTACTTTATCATTTTCTGCCCTGACATAGAATGCCCTCTGTCCCATCTCTGATGCCCATCCAACTTCATGTTTTCCTCTTCCTTTTAGTGTATATATTCCTTAAGTTATCTGTGCATGTCTTTCAGTGTCAGACTGGCATCTGCAAAGGCCCACATTGGCTTTGGATCCTTAGGATCAGGACTGATGAGGCAGGAGGCCCCTGCTGTCACCCAGCCTCATGGTAGAGCAAGAGGAAAGAGAGTTGGTTGCCCTTTGAGCTGGGGAGGTACAGTAGCCTGAACTTTGACACCAGGGTTTTGAATTATGTGCCATCCAAACAAGCTTATAAGACTCTCTAGCTCCTTCACATGAGAAAGACATCGTTTTCTGTTATTTAGACAAACTTCCCAGGGTGAATTAGCACACAGTAATTTTTGTTCTCCACACTACTGGAATGCAACAGGGGTGGGGTGGGTTGTCCCACTCACCAACCCTTAAACTTTGCTCTTGATGTTTTAATTTAGACAGAACCATGATATTTTTACATGGTAATAGCTGTCCTAGAACATGGGTTCCAGGTCAATGAAATGCTAAAATAGCATAACCTTGCAGGAGATGAAAGGGGACAACTGAATTACATGCAATGCTCCATCCAAACCCACCAGATTATGCTTAATGCAACACACAAGTCAAGAGTATGAAGATTGCATGTTCTGAGCACAATTCAACTTTCAAAAAGACAAGGTCGGGCTGGAGAGATGGCTCAGGGTTAAGAGCACTGGCTGTTCTTCTGGAGGACCTGAGTTCGCTTCCCAGCATCCACATGGCAGCTAACAACTGTCTGTAATTCCAAGATTTGACACCCTTACACAGTTATACAGGCAGGCAAAACACCAATTAATATAAAATAAAAATAAATATTAATAAAAAAGATGAGGCCAATTCAGGGTACCACAGAGTTTTAGCTTCCTTTCTTTCTTCCTTTTTCCTTCTACCCTCCCCACCGCCCCGTCTCTTTCTTTCTTTGTGAAATTTCTGTTTAATTCTAGCACACAACAGTAATATTTTATAGTGATGGTTAGGGAATAGTTTATTAATTCCCAGAAAATTATATAGATGTTTAGTTGTAGTAGATCTATCCAGATTTTATTCCATGAAATCTTCATGGACTTGTTACAGAATCTTAGGAATTAGAGACCATTGATTCCTGAATCTCACTCCTGAGTTCTTCCTATGGCCCCCTGCAGCCTCTGTGGTAACCTCCTTATTTTCTTCTCTACCTTGGTCCTATTGCATCTGATCCTCTTACCACTATGAGAGATGTCTTCTCTGGGGCTGGCAAGGTAAGTGGGAATCAACAGGACTGATATGAGCGAGGAATTTAGGGGCTAAAAAAGTGCATCTAAATGTCCAGAGAAAGGAGAGTTTTTCCTGCAGAGGGAGTGGAAGGAGACTGTACACTTGGACCTGGGATAGACGGAAGGAGATGAGCCTGATGTGT
>PVIH01006809.1:45211-107122 GCA_004025045.1 Sigmodon hispidus | reverse complement strand
TGAGTTATGCGGGGAGGGAACCTCGTCATGGAAGCTGTAGTGTGACATAGTGAGTTATGAGGGGAGGGAACCTCGTCATGGAAGCTGTAGTGTGACATAGTGAGTTATGCGGGGAGGGAACCTCGTCATGGAAGCTGTAGTGTGACATAGTGAGTTATGCGGGGAGGGAATCTCGTCATGGAACCTGTAGTGTGACATAGTGAGTTATGCGGTGAACCCTTTCCCTTTGTCCCTATCTTTTCTTGCAAGTGTTCACTGCAGAGTGTCATCGCTCTGGTTCAAGGCCTCTGGCTTCTATTCCACTGTGATCCCTCACTGGAACTCCTCTTAAGAATCCTACTGTTGCTCTGTGTTGTCGAAATTCTGCAGTTCTGCATCTACAGAACTGGTCTGGTCACATGCTCCAGCAGATCAAGCATGGGGTGGGCCAACTCACAGACCTGGTTCTGGATCTGGGTAGGTAGAGTTAGTCAGCCTGCTTCCCTTTGTTTTTACCACTAGGGTGAGCTCTCCTGCACTGTCCTGCTGAGTCTACCCTTTGCCGAGATGAGCAAGGGGCGGGACCAGTTCTCCTGCTTTCATGTCCTCAGGGTCTGATCTTCCACAGCTATATCTTCAGGGCCAGCTCTACAGCATTGTTTAAGGCATGGTGTAGGGGCCACTCTCTCTAGTGCTGCAGCTAATGAGTACAGCATTGTTTAGGCATGGTGTAGGGGCCACTCTCTCCAGCACTGCAGCTAATGAGGGGCAGGGACAACTCTCCTGCTCTTAGGACCTCAGGACCAGCTCTCCACCTGCCTCAGGCACTGATGGGGGAGGAGCATGTCTCCCCTACCCATTTTTCTACATGACAGATAATGGACCACTCTCCCATGCTTACAGTTACAGATCTGGCTCACCCATATCTCTGCCAAAAGGATTGTCTCTACTGTGCTGCACAGGTAAGATGCAAGGCCAAATCTCCTAATTGCTGCAGTTGGTGGTGGGCAGAGGCAGCTCTCCTGGCCTTCTGATCTCCTAACTGCCTCAGGTGTTGGTGGGAGGGGTGAGGGTGGAGGGCTAAGAGGTGTCTTAAACAAAACAAGGCCAAATTAAACTCCATTTCTTCTCCAAAGTCTGTTCCTGAGTCTTTTCCCTTTGTAAATGGTAACTCCACTTTACAAAACGTGCAGGCCACAGGCTTCAAGTTATGTCATCCCTCCTTTTCCTTTACACTGCACTTGCAATCTGCCAATAAATAAATAATGTGGCTTCTTGGAAGGACAGCTAGTTCATCATCATCTCAAATATACCAAAGTCTGTAAACTACAGCCTACAGACCCTCAAATAATGTTCTACTAAAAAGTAACCACCCTAGCTCATTTACATATTGTCAGCATGCACAAGAGTAGCTTTGACAGAGGCTAACTGACTTGATGTGGTGGTCTGAATAGGAATAGCCCCTATAGATTCATGCATTTAAATGCTTGGCCCACAGGCAGAGGCATTAACAGAAAGTGTGGTCTTGGTGGTGTAGGTGTGGCCTTGTTGGGAAAAGTGTGTCACTGCAAGGCTGGGCTCTGAGATCTTGCATATGCTCAAGCCACACTCAGTATAACAGTTTACTTCCTGTTGCCTGAAGATCATTTCCTCCCACCAAAGCTTGTACTGATCAGCTCTCTTTTCAGTTACTTTTGGAGTTGGGAAGGTACGGGGCAGCTTCAACTACTCCACCCACATCAGCTACCTTCACAGATATCATAAGAAGAGATGTGAGTGTTTTGAAATACTTGTGTGAGAAAATGAGATGGGACACATCAGCTTAATGCCTAACTCTGGTAGTAAAGAGGAAACTCACACTCAATCCACTAGACTAGGCTCATTTATCTATCATTAGGCTCATATTAATCTATCATTTTTGACACACATAATTTGTAGGGCCATGATTATCAATCTTTCTTTTTCCTTAAATTAAGGTTTCACTCAGTTTACAGAATGTCATAATGGGAAAAACTATCTAGGAAATGAAGATGATAGTCTCTGTGGAGTATAAAAGGTCTAATTAGGCTTCCTGAGTTCATCTAAAGAAGGAGATACTGGCTCTGTTGTTTGGAATGACATCACTTGGCTTCTGTAATCAATCCCATCTAAGAATGAATGAAGCAAAAACACAGAAAGAGGAGTGAGTGCAATAGTTCAAGAGCTAGCAGAAACAGGCTCAGGGCCAGCTGCTGCAGAGCTCATGGCAGTGAGCATCACAGGAGATCTACTCAACTCTTCTCCTCTCTTTTCTTTCCTCCACAGTACTCACTTTCACTAAGAACCTCAAAACAGCTACTTTACAAAGTACTACAAATGTATTCATTCACCTTACAGCCTTCATCCAGCAAACCTGTAGCAAATGACCTCAAAAACAGGTAAATAGTTACAATTAGTAATGTAAATAGAAATAATATTTAGCTTGAAAATTGCACTCAGAAAGTTGCACTCATAAATATAGGAATTATAATTTTCTGAAACATATGAATAAAAGCAAATCTGGGAAATGTCTACTGACCTAGAAAAGATTAAGAACATTTGAAATAAGAAATGCAGAAGATTTCATACTCACAAAAATTTTCTTTTTCCTGATTTCCCTGATACTATCTATACCTACATGACAACAATCCAGGCTGATGAGCTAAATTTATACACTAAGGACATAACTCAGCGGCGTGCTCACTTAAAACTGTATACTTCAGGGCAGTGTGGAGTGATAGTGCTATGAACCACTTTGTGTTTGGAATGATGGTCAAAGTTTACATTGATTTTCACAGAAGACACTTAAATACTTGAGTAAAAGTTAATGGTGACCTTTAAAATACCGGGAATCCAAGCTGAAGCACTGAACAGTTATCTCTTTGGCTGCATGACACCCAAGGCCTGTGGGTTCAACAGTTTCCAAACTGATTACAGAGAAGCACCTTAGCCACCAGCACAGCTTAGCAGCATCCTCTTCAGTACCCTGCAGAAAGGATCTATTGCTGTGCCCCAAGTTTGCAGAATCTCCATTTATTTTTTTCCTAGTGGAAAAACTGAACTGCTTTCTCCTTTTAAAGAATGTCCAAGATCCCCCAGGAGTCTAGATAAATGCAAAAGTAACAAAAAAGTGCCCTTGGGCAGGAACCATGCTAATCTGTTCTATGTCATTCCAATTTTTAGAATATGTGCTGCGAAAGTGAGAGAGAAGAAAACCTTAAAAAAATTAGAAGATATCACCTTACAAAAAAAAAGTACCCTTCGATGAAGCACCTGAATGTACATGAGAAACTGCTTTACTCTATTTTATGTCTCAAACTCTTACTATCAACAGATTTCCAATATTTCACTGCAATGAAAAAATAATTTTGAGACATTTTAGCCCCAAATTAAGTAAGCCTTAACAAGAAACAACACATTTTGGCTCATCAGTTTTTAACCTCCTCTTCTATGTCCCAGAATTAACATGCATTTGCAAATTGTATCCCATATAAAAATTCCTCTGTGTCTTATAAAGTCAGTGTTCCTTCAAATTCAACTGACCTGCGGGATGTGAGAGTCCCAAATTTTTTTTTTTTTTAAATTTATTTATTTGCCTTGGTGTTTCCCTGGAACTGGAACTACAGACAGTTGTTAGCTGCCATGTGGGTGCTGGGAATCGAACCCGGGTCCTCTGGAAGAGCAGACGGTGCTCTTAACCACTGAGCCATCTCTCCAGCCCCGAGAGTCCCAAATTTAACTCACTCTGCTAGCAATTAATAAAGTTATCATGCCACAGAGTTTCCAAAGCTGGCAGAATTAAAGTAGCAAACAAAGGAACCAAAAAGAAATTCCTGGTTGGAGAACAGGGACATTTCATCACCCTTGTCAGTGTGGTCAGAGCCAGCATTAGCGTTCCTGCACACTAGTTCTCTGAGCTAAAGTTCCTGCCAAGCTGAGAGATGAGCTTTGTTTGTACACGCACACTTGCCAGTACTCAAGAACAGAGGCTGAGATTTGAAGAAGTTACATTTTTGTGTCGTTTTGTTTTTTGTTTTTAAATCAAGAATCATGGATTTCAAAAGCAAACCAACTCCACATCGGCACCAGAGGGAAAATAATATATATATGTATATATATATTTATGGTAGAAAGTATGTGATTCATTTTTTTAAGAACTCTTTTAAAAAAAAGAAAGAGAGAGAGAGAATTCTCCTTGTGAAAATAGCCCTTATACCACATTGTCTATGCATTCAAACAGTTCTCTATCATATTAATTGTTCCAATTATTAGTTCTGGTTCTTGGTTCTTCCCCTATAGATCCTATGAAAGCTAAAAATAGGTAATACTACAAAAACAATTTTGATGATTTTTTTCAATGTATTTTTTTCATCATAATAAGCACCTATGAGTAAGAAAAAGAGAATGTTGCAAGGAGACACTACTGGTGATAAATGTGCAAAACACTCATATTTTTCTTAGTCTTGATGAGAAAGTAGAAATGAAGCTCTATGCTTTCCCATCTTCTCTGAAATGCCATTAACTTAGTGACAGAGACATGAGTTTTCTGAATTTCGAGTTCTCCTTCCCCTTAACTGGACATAAATAAATAGTAAGTGCAAGAGCAGGTCCTCTAGACGGAGATGAAACAGAACCAAGCTTCCATCTCAGTGACAGATCACTATCCTAAATTGTTCTATTTTAAATCAAAAAATAATTCTTAAATTATTGGATTATGCTGGGTCAGAATAACATTCCATTACTTTCATGATGTCATGCTAAAACTGACAGACTCACCAGTCTAAAGTCATGTATTATCCCTTTGCTAAAATGTTCATTTTCTACATTGGTCTTATATTCTGTTTACCAACAATGAGAACATTACTATTTACAAAACTCAACAATGGAATGTAATAAGTATCATCAACAATGTAAGCAAAATATTGTTCTGACTCCAAAGATCCTTTTACTTGGATATATTTAAACAAAAAAGAAGTATATGGAAGTAGGAAACCCAGTATATTTCTATAAGTAGTGGTGAAATCCTCTTGTAAAACACAATGTTTAACTTTTTGTGGGAGTAGATTCACTCAAGTCTCTTAAGGAAAAAACTATTCCAGGCACTGGTGAGGGACAAGGGAAACAAAACAAAACAAAACAAAAAATGAGGCCTTGCCCTAAGAGGTCCTCAGTCCATTGTGGTGATGGTAAAAGACATAGCAGATAATTTCACCTCATTAGTTACAATACTAGAGGCTGAAAATCTACTAATTCTCAGTTCTTTTGCATGCTTCTATCAAAGTCACCCATTCATCCATGTGCCCATCTACCTGACATCCTCTGATCCATCCTGACATTTCTCCCTGTCTCCCATCCATTCATTCACCCACCCATCCATTTTCTGGGCAGCAGTCAGTTTTTAAGAAGCACTATGTTTGACAGGATTGGAGAACAGAATGCTAAACAAAACATTGCTAATCTTTATGGAACTTTGGCACTCTACTTTTAAAACAATCATTATACCTTGAAAAGAGGATGTGTTGTTCTAATTCAATGAAATAAGAAATCACATCTACTTCAGAGAAAGCCTGTTGTGTCTGTCAATATGTCCTATTAAAAATAATTTATATTGATTTCTTTGTTTATAATGCTAAGCCTCAAACCATGCCTACAATAAAGGACAGAAGCTGATGGATAAGTTCTGTTGAATACTGCATCTGAACCTGTACATGAAGAGCTGAAGGCTAAAGACAGACTGAATGACATCCAAGGTCAGACAACACAAATCTACAGTTTCCTGGAAGAAAAACTACTTTAGGCATAAAACGTCTTCTTGCTTTTTGGTTTCTTTACCTTTAAATCTATATTGGTTACATGTCAGCACAGTATTCTTAAAATGTCCAATACATATTATAGCTTTACATGAAAATCTAGAGGATGAATCCATAGCACTTCAGCAAGGTCTCATACAGCAATATATTAAACCCAACAGTCTCCAGAATGCACCTTTCTCTGATGGGCTAGTCTACTCACAGACATAGGCATACATGCACTGACAGAAGTTTTCTCACCATTAGCTTTCTTGGGGGAACTTTTCTTTTCAGCTAATATTCACTGAACAATAATATGGAAACTGCCTATCTCACTCTCACTACAATCTTACAGAGAGTAAATCAATATCAATTCAATTTTCTATTTCAGGGAAGTAGGGGGCCTTAGGTGACACAATTAGTGATGGAACAACTGGTGACTGAATTGAGATATATACTTCTGGGGTCCAAACTCTTAGCCATACTAGCACAAGAAGAAAGGTTCTCTGGTGGTGGCCCTAGAGCTCACTCAGTTTTGCACAGAAATATTGGCTGAGCCAAGAGAACAACTTCCTTACCCATCAACTATCACCAGAAGCAATGACTTCCTCTTTGTAAAGGTGAAAACAGCTTCTTACGGTTTGGAGCTATCTAGATGTTTGGCAGCTGACATTCTCAGATACATTCTGTAGGCAACTGGGACTCAGAGACAGCAATTCTTTCTCAATCTTGCCCTATAGCAAGTTAGAACAGCAAAGAAATTTGTGTCTCTGCGGTGGGTTCAGCAGAGTACTGATACAGTGTACCACTATGTGTGATGACATGAGAATTAGGGGGAAAGTCTTTTTCTTGCATACTTAGCCTTTTATTTTTCCTTTCACTAATATAACCTATTGATTCTTTCTGGGTAAGACGGTATAATAGGTTTTATTGCTAGTCTTTGGGAAATGGAGATTTTGATGAATACCAATGAATACAGTACTATACTCCAGTGCCATTCAGCACAAATCTTACCTCCTTAAACAAAATGAAGCTAAAGTACTATTCCCTCTGTGAAGGAGTTCCTGATTCTCTTGAGTAAAGGGGTTCCAAATCTATGAATAAAGTAAACCACTAAGATATATTCTAATCTTTTATTAAAGTATTCTTTTCACAGACTTATATCCCAGTTCCATTGAAACTGTAATTTCCATTAGGTAAATTACATAACCATGTAGAGTAAAGGCCATTACCATGTAGTAAACCAATGTCACCATACACAAAATAGGCACTTAATATCTCCCATGTCCCTGGGTATGTGTATGTCTACTTATTAGAAATTCATAAACACTAAACCTACCAAAAACTTTTTCTTGGGCACAGAATTCACAAAATATTGTTTTGCCACAAGATGCTCCCAAACTCTCAATAGGATAAATTTTTGTGGAATAATCCTTCTTTACACTGTGAAGATGTGTTTTCTCATTGCTAACTGGCCGATATCCAGGCAAGATTGGGAGGAGGGCAGAGAGAATGCTGGGAAGAAGAAGGGTGGGGTTGAAAAAGTAGAGAGCAAAAATACAAAAGAAGCAACATGGAGAGTTCATGGATGAGGTAAATGAACCTTGGGGCAGCACACAGATGAACAAAAATTGGTTGTACAATTAGGTTGTTAGAATTGGCTGGCGTCAAGCCTAAGCTTGATCAGCCTATTTATAATTAATAGTAGGTTTTTATGTGGTTATTTGGGAAATGGCTGACAAGAAAAAAAATGTCCACCTATAATGAATACACAAATATTGTATTTTTTAAAAGATTTATTTATTTATTATGTATACAGTATACAGAAGAGGGCACCAGATGTCATTATAGATGGTTGTGAGTCACCATGTGGTTGCTGGGAATTGAACTCAGGATCTCTGGAAGAACAGCCAGTGCTCTTAACCTCTGAGCCATCTCTCCAGCCCCCCTAAATATTGTATTCTAATAAGATTATGTGGAAACACAGTGAAATGGGGGAAAAATCACAAGAGATTTCACAAGTAGGCAAGACACATTCACACACACATATACACAGAGAGACAGAGGGAGGCAAGCATAGAGACAGACAGGGAGAAAGATAGGGAGCTGGAGAGAGAAGGAGAGGGGAGAGGGAGGGAGGGAGGGAGAGAGGGAGGGAGAGAGACTAGAGAAACTATGAATCAACATTTAGTGTGTCCATGATGAAGCAGACTAGAAAGAGGGGCTTTCTACAACCAAAGAAAGAAAATCACACAAGTCCTAGTTAGTAAGTCATTTATGTGGGAGGATTCTGGTCACTTATAAACTTGTAAACCTCACCAAGATTTTAAGTTTTCATACTACCGATCAACCTTGAAATACACAGAAGTTTTCATGATTTCATACGTGGTCTGTCTTTTAGGAGCCATCTAAATCCATAAGAAAGAACAGCAACATTTTAACAATTCATCTTTGTGTAGATTCTTAATATTTCCCTTTGCTCTGATTTTCTGGTTTTAAGTACCAATTCTAAACCAATGGGAAAACATCAAAGCAAAGGAGATGGGTTTTAGCTTGACAATGAAAGAATAAATAGTTCATATTTCTTTATATCTACATTCAAATAGTATGACACTGGTATGAACTATAATCAAGTTAAAAAATACTTATGGAGATTTTCTTTAAGCTACTAATAACAAGTGAGTCTTACAAACACAATATTTTAGAAGAAAGTTCTTCCATTTTTGATATTAGTATTTACATGTTTCCTTTCATGAGGATCAGGTCTGTACTAAAATCATTTGAAGACTTTTAGTCTAATAGATGAGGTCAAATGTAAAAAGCATGTACTTTATAAACAAGAAGGATTTTTCTAGAACATTCAAAAGCAGTATTCCTTGTTTTCAAGTTTTTTGTAAATCTGTATGTAGAAACATTACTTTTGCCCAAGACACTCTCCCATGAGCTCCATAATAAGCCTTTTGCATTAGGTTTTCCAGGCTGTTTCTGGTACAATATTGAAAATTCTTTGAGCACAGGATTTCCTGTCAACTTTCCCACTCAACAGTATACTGCACATAAAACTTACATTTGTTCACTTAACTACCACATCATTGAATATAGCCTCCAGAAGAATATTCAGCACGTAGCAGGCTTACAACAAATGTCTTGAAGTTAGTATTATAAAATATTCAATCAGAATTGAAAATATTCATTAAAATCTCATTCATGAACAAGATCTTCCTCATTAGTCCAGGTGGGCTCCAGCCTTGCTGTGCTTCTACTCAGTCTCCTGAGTGCTAAGATTCCTGACATTAATCTTTTTAAAGAGCAGGACAAAAATTTCTTGATTGTGGCAAAGTGTCTTAGCCATATTCCAGAGGCAAAGCTAATTGCTTTGATGATTCAGCAAGGCTTATATATGATTTTTTCATTGGAACAAGAATAATACTTCTACCTGATGAGGGAATGTGCTTTCTGAAATCAGAATGGGAATAAGCATAAGAAGCAAACTTCATAGTCTCATGCTGGGAGAAAGAGGAAGAAGAACTGCCAAGAGGTCAAGGCCAGTCTGGACTATATGGTAAGTTCTATGTCAGTCTAGGTAATACTTCAAGATTCTTGTCTCTAAAACAAATGAAGACAACTAAGCAAACATATAAAACAATAAAAACAGAGAGGTGTTGAAGATAGCAGTTGAGGACAGACAGAGGTCAAAAGACAGAACAAGACAAAGGATAAGAGAATAGCTGAATTAGATGCTAGAAAATAGGGTAAACAAGAAGGAGGGCATAGAGTGGCAACTTCAACAACATGGGAATAGAAATTAACCAACAAGTAAATCTGAGGAACCCTGGAATCAAAGGTAGGAAGAGCTGGAATCAGAGAGCACACCAGAAATGTTGTTATCAACCTAGCTAGTGTTTAGAATAATACAAAAGACCTTCATACCAATGATCAAGCTAACTGCCTGGCTAGAAAACAGTAGAATTGGGTAAGGAGCATTCTATTGATATGGAGAAACTAAATGCTGGGAGCTGGGGAGATAGCTCTGTTAGTAGAATACTTGACTATCATGCACAAGGTCCTAAGTTTGATCCTTAGCACTGCATAAAGCCAATCCCAGCATTTTCCCATGTGGAGGCAAGTGGATCAGGGAGATTAATATCATCTTTGACTACATAATGAGTTCAAAACCATCCTGGACTATATGAGACTCTAGCTATAAAACAAGTAAAGAAAGAAATTAATAAATATTTAAGAGT
This sequence comes from Sigmodon hispidus, assembly GCA_004025045.1. NCBI lineage: Eukaryota > Metazoa > Chordata > Mammalia > Rodentia > Cricetidae > Sigmodon > Sigmodon hispidus. The sequence goes on along the minus strand of PVIH01006809.1, from coordinate 97,092 downwards.
TTTAAGCAAATACTTTAGAAATACATGTAACAAGCACAAGGTGTGAGTAAGAAGAAAACTTCAAATATTAAGGCATCAGTTTTCTACCTGTGGGTCATGACTCTTTTGAGAGTCAAATGACCCTTTCACAATGGTAGCCTCAGACCATGAGAAAATACAATATTTACATTATGATTCGTAACAGTAGCAAAATTTCAGCTAAGAAGTAATAAGAAGTAATTTTATAGTTGGGGGTCTATACAACATGAGGAACTGAATTAAAGGGCTGGAACATTAGGAAGGTTTAGAACCACTGCATTAAGGGAACTATGTACCTTTAAGGAAAAAAAAGAAGAAAAAAAAAAAAAAAAAAAAAACATGTAACTTCTAGAAAGAGCCTACCTAGTTTTGGCACTCTTTAGAAGTGTGAATGTGGTCAACCTCCATCTCCAACTGTATTCTATTTGGTACAAGAAAAGCAAGCCTTCCTACATTTTCAGGTTTCATCTTTCTGTTTCTAGTATAGTTTTTACTTAGTTATTTGTTTTTTTGTGTTGGATATTTATGTGTGGTTTGTTTTTGAGTTTTAGTATTTTGTTCTGTTTTCTTTGAATCATTTTTTACTATAAACTAAATTCAATAAGACTATATTATGCCTATCTCATCACATTTATATTCTCAAAGATTAGCACAATGTCTATAGTACAAGAAGCCCTTATTAAATAAGTACTTCAGAGTGAGGAAGTTAATGATGATAAGGGCCCACAGTGGGGAGAGGGGGATGTCAAAGGGTAATCCCATTGTGATGATCACATCTCACTGTTAGGAATGAATATTGTACATCCTGCCTCTATATCAAACTACTCTTTCATTCAGGGAACCATGTTGGCAGCAAGATCTGTATTATGCATTCCCAAGCTTATCTCTGGATCCCAGCACCACAAAACAGACTAGTTACAATGAAACACTATCTAGGAGTGCTTGTTTTCATCAACACTTTGCATGGCATTTTCTTGGTTAATACCTCTTATCTATCTATTATTGATGGATATTTGGGCTGCTTTTACCTTTTAGCTACTCTAGGTATTGGTATTAGAAACCTGTGTAGAAGGGCTGGCGAGATGGCTCAGTGGTTATGAGCACTGAATGCTCTTTTAGAGGTCCTGGGTTCAATTCCCAGCAAACACATGGTGGCTCACCACAATCCATATGAGATCTGGTGCCCTCTTCTGGTCTTTGGGAATACATGGAGGCAGAAAATTTTATACATAATAAACAAACAAACAAACAAATAAATCCTTAGAAGAAAGAGGAGGAGGAGAAGACGATGACGAAGACAAAGATGAAAGAAACCTGTGTGCAGGTGTACTTGTTGGATCTCCTATTCTGAATCCTTTTGGGATGTATACATATGAATAAAATTGTAAAGTTTTATGTCAAGTTTATATTTAACTTTTCACTACAGAACTATTCTGCACTGTCATCAGAAGCTTTAAAAATATGCCAGCATTGGCCATTTTCAAGTCTTGTCTTGGTCATGCTAGCAGATGCAATAGATGCCTCAATGTTGCTCCTGTTTGAAATGTTTAATATTCAAAGTTTCTGTTTTCTGCTGGGTACTTCTTAATATCCTTGCAATTGATCACATCCACTCTCCAATCTAAACATCAAATTTAGTTTCAGTATCGGGTCTTTTGGAATACCTAGATATTAAACATGGAGTAACACACTCCAAAAGAGTATACATTAGCAAACAGGGATAAGGGCTAAGACTTGAGATCTATAGTTAGTTACAGAACCATAGGCAGTAGCCAGGAAGTGACAACAATTAAAACCCCCAAATGACTGCTGCTCTGAAAAGACTAAATATTAGGGTTGGGCCAGAAAATAATTTTAACTTTCTCCCATTCTTTACTAGCTCAGCTCACTGCAGAACATCTAAAAAAGCATAGTTTTACAAATACACAAGGCTATTATAATGGCACTAACTATAGGTAGGTAAACCCAAGCTGAGAGAGTCTGAGTTCCTCTAAATGTAGGGGGTCTTAGCAGTATCCAGCTGAGTCTATTTTCCCTATAAATATACCTGAATTGCTTAATACCATGTACTTTTATGAGACACTCTAAAGTGATCATGTGTATCTTATCAGTGGGTTTCAGTTTGTGCATCCTTGTATAAAAATCCATGAAACTCTCTCTCTTTAGAGTTCCACTAAATCCATTTCTCTCTCATTTCAGTCTCAGCATTGCAATCCAGCACTACAGGTAGCAAATTGAAATGTTTAGTGGCCCATTGCAGACAGATTGAATCTGCAAAGAATACGGCAATAAGAAAGAAGCAAGGCATCAATATCATACGGCAAAGCTCTCACCAATGACAGCGCTGATGCAGGCTGAGTGATTGAGCATTTGTTAAACTTCTCCCATTGTGAAAGTAACCTATTATTTTCCTGGTTGTATGCTGAAATACCTCAATCACTGACAGAACAAGTCAGTAAAAAATTATACAGTTCATTTAGTATTGTTCTTCTTCCAAGCAGATGGCATGGTATACGGTCCCCCATCACCCCTGCACTGGGTTCTACCAGAATTATGTTTAATTTATCCCTCCTCTCATTCAATTTCTAAAATATCTGGTAATACCTGTAACTTGTACGGAATTCTCCATAAATAAGGATGTGGGGACCACATGAAAGCAAAACAAAGGGAAAAAAATGGCAACAGCATCCAGAAGAGTTTCCATGACTGACTGCACAATAAAAAACACTTGGGCTCTTGGCAAGAGCCCACCCAGTAGCAGCACTGCATATCTGAAGTCCCCATCCCAACTATTTTCCATGTCTAGACCATGTCACCATGTACTGAATTCCCAGTGAAACTCAAAATGCAACATGAGTAACAAATGGTGAATTCCTCAGAGCTGTGAGACAGAGGCAAGGCACTGGAAAAAGTCTGGAAAATAAATGCAGAGGCAGATAAAGAGGAGATGAGCCATCTCCAAGGTTGCCCTGCCCCACCCTGTGATGGAAACCCAGACCACCACCCCCAAATGCTCTGTTGTAAAAGCCCAATCACTACTATGATTATATTACTAAATTCATAAATCCTTTTATACCTGATAAAAAGCACACAATATTCATTGACAAATATGAAGAATCAAGAAGTAAATGATCTCTCCTATCTGATATCTGATGCTGAGGGAATAATGGTGACCACTTTATTATAGAATGGTCAACACCTAGGGAATGGCAGAAGCAGTGACAACAGTAATGAGAGTTAACATCAGTCCAGCCATACACATAATACCTGCTATGTGGTCAATCAAAACAACAACAAAAACAAAAACCTTATGAACACTTGAGGCTGGAGACATACATACATTCTTGATATACCATGTATTTTTCTATGCAAAGGCCTGGGGTTTGATCCCTAATACTTCCCCTCCAACACACAAACACACACACAGACATAGAGGCACACAGGCACACATACATACATACATACATACATACATACATACATACATTCATACATAATCCTATCAAGTAAGTTCTTTATTTTGCAGAGGAGGAAACTGAGACAATGAGAGACAAGTTATTATACTAAGATATTATATAGTAAGAAATCTATATACTGAGCCATGGGCTTGAAATATGTAAGCTGGATAGCATTCAAAGCAGAAATAAATTATAAGTGATGTCTGTCAAGCAAATCTTAATGTTAAACTCACAACAGACAGTGGAGAGACCTAAACTCACACCTAACTAGTGTAAGGTTTGACCAAACACATATTAAGTATGATGATGGCACTTTCTGTAGGACCAGAGCAACACAAACATTAATTTGATAAGAAAGAAGGTATATAAAATCGTAAGTTGCTGATAGTCAGTATACAGAATGGTTCACCACAGCTGATTGGTAATGCATGAAATTGTCTTGATTCTGTCATGATTTACACTTAAAAGAATCTTTTATTTCTTCCTGATGTTATCTCATGTCTTCCATTTTTCCAGAAAATCTATACATGTCTACAGCACCTCTGCCTAAGTCAGCCTTTGTAGACACTGCCTGATTATAATCAGCCATGCTTTGCTCCTCTATGGACAGCACAATAAAAGAGGCAATTGCTCCCCAGAGTCACTGTCCAGAAGAGGCATCCAAGACAGTGCTTCATGCTCTTACTAAGGGAAAGATGATTTATGATGAGATGTCTTTCTATATGCTGTTAATAAAGAAATTGTTTTGGCCTATGGCAAGGCAGCTTACAGGCAGGTGGAAAATCCAAGCAGAGATAAAGATGAAAAAGGTAAAGTCAGAAGAAGACGTTGCAGGCTGTCACCCAAGGAAGCAAGATGTAATGGGACACAGGTAAAACTATCGAGTCACATGGCAAGACACAGATTAATAAAAATGAGTTGAGTTAAGTTGTAAGAGCTAGTTGGTAATGAGTCTGAACCATAGACCAAACAGTTTGTAATTAATATAAGCCTTTGTGTGACTATTTAGAACTCAACAGCTGTGGGGCTACAGGTCTTTAAGGCTAGGCCAGACCAGAAATTTCTGGCTATAGTTTTATGCTCAGAGACCACAATAAGCATATCAGATCCAATTCCTTCAGAAGGCATCACTAAGCCAAGTGCTATAAAATGACCACTCTCAAAAAAGGATGGAAAGACAAAAATACAAAAATATGCAGCATTTTCCAACTTCATTAAATACTAACCTTGGCACAGTATTTTATAAAGCTCTTGGCCACAGGAGGGAGTACAGCCACAGACCTATGAAATCAGGGTCAAACTGGTTAAGAATTTTGTCTGCTTTATATTTTTAAAAATTACTTTATGGAGGCAAGAAGAACAGGCAAAAAACAGTCCATATCAAATGTATATTCTAATGAGTTTGGGGATGAGCACTTCTAATATTGACTTAGGGATTTGGGTGTACAGAAGGTAAATATGAGCATAGAAATGCACATGTGCATGTGTATATTTCCTCTTCAGGGTACAATGTCATTGACAAATCTAGTTTAGCAATCCCTACAAGGCCAAAGCAGGCATATGCTGCAAACTTAAAGCTGTTTGGTTCTAACTTTAATAATTTATTTATGTTGAAGCTAAGAAAATACATACTGTTTTTCACAGTCATATTTTTTATATGTGAACATACACAGTGACAATAAAAGTGATATTAATTCAAACTATTGTAGGAAAATGTATGAAATAAAAAAGGCCAATTAAATCAGCTAATTCAGATCATCATGTCTTAGATGCTGAACTATGCAGTCTATGGTTTTAACCACATCTGTCTGAATTTTCTCCAGGCTAGGAGTACAGTTTACTTTAAATTGCTCAAGAGGAGATGCAAATTGGCAATAAAGATTCCAGAAATTCTTAACCTTTTGGTGGATGTTCTGGCTGGCTTCACGTCAACTTGACAAAAGCTACAGTCACCAGAGAAGGAGCCTCAAATAAAAAAATGCCTCACTAAGATCCAGCTGTGAGGCCTTTTCTTAACTAATGACGGAAGCAGGAAGGCCCAAGCTACTGTGGGTGATTCCATCCCTGGGTTCTATAAGAAAGCTGGTGCTCCTGGGTCTTTTATGAAAGCAGGCTGATCAAGCCATGGTGAGCAGGCCAGTAAACAGCCCCCTTCCAGGGCCTCTGCATCAGCTCTGGCCTCCAGAATCCTACCTTGTTAAAAGTTCCTGTTATGACTTCCTTCATGATAAGAGTGATGCGGAAGTATAAGCTAAATACCACCTTTCTGTCTCAACTTGCTTTTGGTCATGTTGTTTTGCCACAGCAACAGAAACCCTACCTAAGCCAACAGAATACTAAAAATTCAAAACCATACTTGTATTCATTGATGTACATCTCTGTATTCTCATACTCAAACCCATTACTTCTGTTTATTTCACCAAGCAAGATAAGTTATAAGATGATTTCTTTTCTAATATAATTTCTTTTAAAATTTTATGTGTATGTATGTAGCTGCTTCTCTGTCTAACCACTGCATATACCCATGGAGGCCAGAAGTGGATGTAGGATACCCAAAAACTGGAGTCATAGGTGGCTCTGAGTCATTAGATATGGGTGCCTGTACCTGAAAGTGGGTCTTTTGCAAGAGGAGCAAGTATTCTTAAGTGTTATTTGAGTTCTTATCTCAAATAAAACGTAACTGTTCAAATGCTTCTTTAGAACTAAACTTTAATTCAGAAAAAGCTTAAGATTTGATCACATTCTCCAGGTGGTGTTGGGGTACCCCTTTAACCCTAGCACTCAGGATGGAAAAGGCAGATCTGATGTGGGATGTCCTTCTGTATACTGTTAATAATCGTTGGATAATAAAGGAACTGTTTTGGTCTATGGCAAAGCATCTCAGAAGCAGGCAGGAAATTGGAGCATCAATAAAGAGATAGGAGGGCAGAGTCAGGCAGAAATGCTGTGAGCTGCTGCCAAGGAAGATGTAAAGAAATTCAGGTAAGTCACAGATAAGAAAGACAGATTAATGGAAACGGGTTGTGTTAAGGTAAAAGAGCTAATAATATGCCCGAGCCATAGGCCAAGCAGTATGTAATTAGTGTAAGACTTTATGTGATTATTTGAGGCTAAGTGGCAGCAGAAATGTGAGTGGGTCCGAACCTTGGGGTTAGGCAGGAAAGGCCGAGCCAGAAACTCTTCTACATAGATTTCTGAATTTGAGGCCAGCCTTGTCTAGTATAGGCTGAGTTTCAAAACAGACAGGGTCACATAGAGAAACCCTATCTTGAAATATTACAAAAACAAAGTCAACTTAAGATATTCTGCTATACTTACAGACAACATCTAGCTCAACAGTCATCAGAGAGACTTCATCTAACAACTGGTAGAAACAGATACAGAAACCCACATTAAAACATTAGGCTGAGCTTGGGAATTCTGCTGAAAAGAGAGAGAAAGGACTGTAGGAGCCAGAGGCATCGCAAGAAAATCTACGAGCACATAGAAGCTCACAGAACCTGAACCAACAACCAGGTAGCCTGCATGAACTGATCTAGGCATATATGTAACTGTTGCATAGCTTGGTCTTCCAGTGGGATTCCTAACAGTGGGAGCAGGGGCTGTCTCTGACTCTTCTGATGGCTTTTGAGACCCTATTCCTAATACTGAGTTGCCTTGCTCAACCTTAATACATGGGGAGGTGCTTAGTCTTACTGCAACTAGATATGCCATGTTTTGTTGCTATTCATGGGAAGCCTTCCTTTTCTGAAAAGAAACAGAGGAGGAGTAGACGGGGAGGGGGGGAGAGGATGTGGTGGGGAGGGACTGACATGAGAGGAAAAAGGGAAAACTGTGGTCAGGACAAAAAATGGAATGATCCAAGAAAGGAACAGAGAAGAGGACCGAGGGAGGGAGGGAGGGAGGGATTTGATCACAATTAAGTCTTTACATATGGACACTATTAAATCAATATTTAATATTGGAGAAGGGCTCTTTTTCCCTTCAGTTGACAAACTACAAATTCCAATCGACTCTGCAATCTTTCTTGGAACAAATTTGATATCCAAACCTACAAATGAAAAATAATTATCACATCAACTTATTTTCTGCAATAAGAACATAAATTCAGCAAAATAAGTGAATATCCATAGACTGTTGTCACCTAAATGATCTGACATATACATCTTGAACAAGGCCTTTCAACTAAACAGATTTTAATGCAAAGTCACAAGTCCAAAGACTAAGTAATTGATGATGTGGCACCCCAGGTATCTAATAAATGAGTGGGAACAAATTCAAAAAATTTTGGAATTCATCAAAACCTGTAAAGCAAATCAGAGACAAAAAAGAACCCAGAAGAAGTATCATTATAATTTCTTTGCATTACAATTTGGTTTTTATGCAAGGTAAAGATGATTTTGACATAAAGACTTTAAGTCACCATTTTGCAAACAGACAATAAATCTCTAAAATTTGTGGTTATATAAAAATAACCCTCAAAGAAAAACTCGAGTAAATTTAAAGAAGATACACCTGTAGAAAACTGCTCTAAGTTACATTAATCATGCTGGCACTGTGTATTTTAGTACACTTTAGTTAGAAGTGTGAGAGCTGAACAACAAAAACAAACCAGAAAAACCACAACCATGTAACTTTTATTAGCCAATGTTTTCCCCAAATTCATCTTCCTTCTCTAGGCTGTGAGTCCAGTTCCATTCTGTGAGAATAATAACCTTGAGTGGAAGACAGTTTGGCAATGGTAGTTTATTGAAAAGCATACAGGATTGAAACAAATGACCACAGTGCCAGATGAAATGTAAGGAGCAATCTGTATGGCGTCAGCAAGCTATTTACTTCCTCATACTTCAGTTTTCCAAGGGTCACAATAAATCTATCGCTCAACAATGCAATGTGAAATCATTTGCTCTGGTACACTCTCTGACACTGGGGAAAATGATACATTTTATTCATTAAATCAAAGCACATATTTAGTAAAAATATCCCCAACCTTACCTTATAGTATCACAGTCACCAAGCGGAAGCCCAAGTATACCATCAATGTTTCTTGGGAAATTCTGATATGCTTAGTTCTAGGTCTGTGCTTAGCGGAGGTTTTGTCAAATTCCTAACAAATAAGGCACTGTTGCTCCACTGTTTAATAAGGGAGGGTGTCATATGAAAAACACAACATCAAACTAACAATCACAACAATGGAAACAGTGAGAAGTAGAGTGGGATTACTGTGCTGTTATGAAACAGCTAAAGAAATCAGTGTATTGTCATACTTCAATGTTAAAACTAAAGCCCCAAACACAAGGAAAAATAAAATTTAAATAAAAATTCAATTTTCAGAATTTATAATGTTGTGTTTTAAATATCACTGGATAATAAATGTGTGTATGGAGAGGGAGGGGAGGAGGGACGTAGGGAGGCAGGGAGGGAGAGAAAGAACTCTGTGTGTGTAATAATAGCAGTAGTGCTATAAAGTGCTGCTTTCTGGACCTGACATGCTTTTTTGCATGTCAATTTACAATTCCTATGGTTTCTCATACATAACCTACACAAGATCAAGCCAGACCAAACCCTTGTATAAATAAGTAGATGATCTCCAGGCCACACCCCTTACTGAGGAACTAATGAGAGTGGGTAGTTGTTGGGTGAGAGAGAATCATCCCTTTTGAGAGTGTGGTTACTGGTAAGTCTCCTACCCTTCAATGGATAGCCCCACATGCATGTTCATGTGTGTGCACACATATGCACAAGAAGTTGGGAGGGAGGATGTTAGAGGAGAAATGGTCTTTGAAAAGTAAAATATATTTAATGTCAATCTTCATGTAGTAGAACAGTATTATTTTACACAATGCCTCAGAATGGCTATATTACATATAATAAATGAATACAAATGTTTTTTACTATTATAGAATTTAATTCATGCAATATCACTGTTAAGAGGAGCATAACATACATGCCTATAGAATACCATTTCCAACTTTTAAAATGCTGACAACACAACAGACATCATTAATAATGATTACTAGCAAGGTTGCTACCCCTGCCACAATTATCAACAGAGACTAATTCAAGCTATTAATAGCATAGTCTCACCAACTTGTTGGCAAACAGCTGATTTTATTATGACAACTTATTACTAAATGATACTAAGTTTCTCCAAACTGAGAGGATAATTGGAAGGAATTCAACTCCTAAGAGCTAGAAAGTAAGGGGGAAATGATGAGTCAGTAGTCTCAAAAGTCTACTTAATTTCCGAAAAATAAAGTGTTAGGAACAATGCACAGTGGTAAAGCACTTGGCTAACATGCATAAGACCACTGAATCCATTGCATCACTATTGAAAATAAATACCAAAGGCAACTGCTCCCTTTGCAAATAAGGTCAGGTCAAAGGTGAACAGCCTAGGTATGATAAATAACTCTGTTCCTTTGGGAGGAAGAAAAAGAAATTGATGTAGTATCATAATATTTGAATTCTTGAAATAAATCTGTTATCTTCCACTGTTGGAGCATTAATAATAGCTGTTTGATTTGAATACTGCAAGAATCAAATGAGAAGGCCGGGAAGGATACTCTGGGAGCTCCACCTTTAATGTTGTGCTGCCAAGGGTATAGATAAAGTGGTTACCTATATTTCTACAAGTTTCCCAGGAGGCTGGTCCAGGGTCACACTGTACATTCACTGGCAAGCATCATTGATTCAGCCTTGGAGAGTTCACACAAATGTGGCATTCCCACTGAGCCTAGCTCAAAGACAACAATCTCTCTAAGTCTTCCCTATCAGTTTAAAATTCATTTGGCAATTGGAAGAATGAGTGGTTACGGAATTAGACTGTCCCACTTTAAATTTGGCCATATAAGTTTCTGTGCATTAGAAATTGCTATCTAAATTCTCCAAATACTCATTTTCCTAATTACAACAACAGGGCATCAGTAAGGCTGGCATCACAGACTGGTTCAAACTGAATACAATAATGTACTTAAAGCACTCAGCATAGCACTAGCATGTGTCATAGGCCAGTATTTTTATTCACAGTACTGTTCAGAGACACTACTGATTCTGACACAGGAGGGAGAGATGCTGCTAGGAAAACAATGCAAGAGCACACATTGATGGCAACATTGGAAATGAGACTCCTGGTTTAAGCACAGTCTTCTAAATTTATGATGACCAGAAATTGCTGACTTTGACAATATACATATTCCACACCTCTCACAATTGGCAAACTGGGGGAGAGGATTGGAAGTGGAATAACTTAAGTCCATGAAGAGAAGGAATGTTCGCTGACAATCTGGGACTAGGTTCATCTTTCCATTCAATAAGAATTTTCTAAGTCTGTAAGGAGGTGACCACTCCTAACATCTTCAAGGTATATATTATGTATATCATGAATCTAAATTCATGGAGTAGAAACAAAAAGAATAAAGGTTTATGCAAAGATGACTTTATTAGAAAAAAATTCAATTAGTAGTTCCTAGCTTGAGAAAGCAGAATAAAACTATTTTACAAAGTGACATGATTCAATTCATCATGTATATATTTTATAATTATCGTTCTCTCAGTATACAGAGGAAACTGTTTTTGAGAAACCATCCCGAAGATGCTACCATCTATGAATTCTCTATCTTACATTATTAAATGCTATAACCTACATACCTTTCCCCTTTCTGAATTACTTCCAATCGCCAATGCAATGTAAATTCTATGACAAGCCTTGTTATATTGCACTGATTAAGTAGTCATGATGAGGAAAATGTGTCTGTACATGTGAAGTACAGACACAATTTTGGTTTTAGTGTTAGAGACTGAAATGAAGATGAAAACAGATAATGCTTGTGTGGTATTCCAGTAAATTCTGCTCCCAGCTGGACTCTGGAAATACTTTATTAAGTATTTGCTCTTATTTAGAAAGTTTTCTATGTTGGTTTATGGATTCTAAGGTCTGTTGCAAGTTCATCTCTTTGTGTGTGTGTGTGAAAATGTACATAGACATTCTACAACTGTCTAGAAACTTTCAAAGGCCCCATTTGACCAAGAACTGCCATTGTGATCCTCTGCTTGTCTCACACCAGAGATGAGGTGCTCTCTCAAAATGAGACTGAAAGTAAGCCACAAAATCATAAAGCAAATGCAGAAGATTGCCAAATGCTGCATGGTCTCTGTATGAAGGTATTGTGATATTTTACTGTTTTAGCCTCTTTACTTTGACTCAAATGTGTCATGAGCCTGACCATTTTTTAATATTTATTCTTATTTTATGTGAATTGGTGTTTTGCCTGCATGTATAACTGTGTAAGATTGTCAGATCTTGGAATTACAGACAGTTGCTAGCTGCCATGTGGATGCCAGGAATCGAACTGAGGTCCTCTGGAAGAACAGTCAGTGCTCTTAACTGCTGAGTAATCTCTCCAGCAGACCTCCTGACCATTTTAAAGGTAAACATTTACCAAATTGAACCTTACATGATCTATGTTGTGAAGACTCTGCATGACTACTCTGCTAAGTGGCTGTAATTTTTATCCTTTTCTTCACAACTCTCTGGAAAATTCATTATGTTTTCTAATTTTTAAGATTTGCTTTATTTGTTCACTACCTATGCATCCCCATTATATTTAAGCAGGACCGTTAATCATTGCTCATGTCTGTATGGCTCATTACTCCATGTCTCACACACTTAAAACATTCTGTATACAGAAGATACTCAGCAAACACTTTCATTGTCTGCCATGTTGCACCATTACTGCACTGCTGAAGATGCTTGTTACTACATTACAAAGTATCCTTTACATGAAATCTCTAGAAGTTATTCTACTTTCAGAAACAATTGCTATTTTAAGAAAACAGCTTGTTTCGTTTTTAGATATAAAAGGTTATAGCAGAGATATCTATATCTAACTTGTGCTGATACCAGGAAGCTCAAAGATAAACCTATGGCTCGTCCTTAATGGTAGCACTAACATCACAGTTGTTGTTTTCTGAATTTAGAAATAAAAATGGTGCTGGAGATATAACCCAGGATCTCTGTTCATGGCAGTATATGCTCTACCAGCATAACTATAATGCTTCACCATTGGCTATGAACAATCATCACTGAGGCACCCATGTTCCAAAAAATGCTGACTGTGTTGGATTGTTTACTTAGTCTGAAGCATAATTTCTGGACTGGCCCCCAAACAATTTAACTTATAGTAATAACTTTTTGGATGGACTAACAGAAGCCAAGAAAGACTGGGTTGTAGGTGGAAGAGGGTGACATAAAATAGATATATAATAAAATATCTCTAAGGAAATATGAGATTAGCACAATATCAGGGCATACATGGAAGGGAGTGGTTGCTACACTGATAAAATGAATTGCTCATGAATTTCTTTTTTTTTAATTGTTAAAAATATTTATTTATTTATTTATTTATTTGTTTATTTATTTATTATGTATACAGTATACAGAACAGGGCACCAGATGTCATCAAAGGATGGTTAAGAGCCACCACGTGGTTGCTGGGAATTGAACTCAGGACCTCTGGAAGAACAGTCAGTGCTCTTAACCTCTGAGCCATCTCTCCAGCCCCGCTCATGAATTTCAAACCGAGTATTTTGGTCTCTCCTCAGGTTTTAAAGTAAATACAGATATAAAAAATTTTCAAAGAGGAGGTTAATTTTTCTCAAAGAAAACAGGGCATAGGCCATGGACTACAAAGCTACTTGTCTAAATCATTTCAGATTGTACATAAAAGCCTTTTCTTTGTTGTTTAAGAACTTTCTTGCTTTGTAGCTCAAGCAAGGCTTTAACTTCCAATTCTTTTGTCTTTGCCTCACAAGTGCTGGAGTACAAGTGGGTGCCAATATATCTGGTGATAATTTTATTTTTTCTAAGACAGAAAAATTACAATTTGTCAATATGAAAGTTATTTATATCTTTGAAAAATATTTAGGCCATGTTCTAGTTCTAGAGCATCCATATTATAGACACCAGAGAACACTAATAACTAAGATAACAGGGTGCCATAACTTTTCTGATCAGTCCTAAAAGAACAACAGTCATCACTATACTCTCACTCCTAATGTAGAGTTAAACCACAAACCTACTGGGACATGAAGTAAAAATTTTAAGATTATATTCTTGCTGCCACCTTTGCTCTGTGTGTATGGTCCTTTTTATAGATTTTTATTGTTTAAACATACAACTGATATGAGAAAAATGCAGGTATATATACACAATGTAGTGATTATTATGAACATTGTTTAACTACTTAGATTTCACATAAAGGACAGCTGTTTCATTTATTCACATTTTAAAACTTAGTGCTGTCTACTTCCTGGCTCAGGTGACACTCCCTATAAAATTACACAGTGATCTCATGGCATTTCTACTTGTATTACAGGGTGTCTCAATCATGATTGAGCTCGATGGCATACAACTGAGGCTAAGTAGTTCCATTCTAGGCCAATTATTTTAAGAGACCTTGATGGCAAAAGCAGATGTCCTACAAATCTATGTTAAAAAACAAAGTTGTACCCACCTTTATATACACCTTTCACTATATTTCTGTGATGACACTTTAGAATTCAATGCAAATATAAATGATAAGTAAACACAGCTAGCCAGCAGAGGGATTTCCTTTGCTAGCAAGGAATAAACAGCTGTAGTCAAGCTACAGTAATGACCAACTGCTCAAACTGTGTTTTAAGATTGAATATTTTATTTGAAAGATTCAATTCTCGAAGGGATCATCATTTTTCTGAAGCTTCTTAACAATGATGGTAAAAGGCACCAGAGGGTCAGGCAAAAAAGGGAAATTTCAGAACTGAAGCAGATAAATAAGCACAGAAGTGCAAGTGCTTGCCTTTGCCTGTACACTCTCAAAACTCTAAGAAACCAGTCGGTGTCAGCTGGTCACAGTAAAGAAAGGGAAGACATTTGGCTAACTGGACATACTCGCCACAGGAGATGAAAACACTTAATATCCAGTCGCCATGCAGGTATCCAGTGGTTCCGTCCCCTCAAGCTGCTGCTCCCTAACTGAGACACCCAACAACAGTCCAAGCAAATGGCCAGAAGCCAAGGTCTTATTTATACTCTTAGAGAGCTGAGATTTAAATAATGTCGCTGCTTTTTAAGGCAACAACTAAAGAAACATGGCATAGAGGAAGGCTATAAATATCATAAGTATATTAAATTATAAAAGAAAACTTAATTGCTAAACAGAAAAAAGAAAATTTTGCAAAAGGAAGGGAATAGCAAGCAGGAAAACTACTGGATTTATCACCAAGTGGACAATGGACATCTTGACATTTACTCTGTTCTCTCTGCTGAGATTTACATTTACTGCACTGTTTCCTTTCTCTGCATTTTTAAATTTGTCCTAACTATGTCACATACAGACAATAGCACTTTATAATCTGAACGAGTTTCTACTCTTTGAAAAGATTAAATAAAAGATTGAGTGGAAAGCCTCACTGAAAAGATTCTAAAACCCTGTTAAGTCCCCAAAACCTTCTGCATTTAAAAACAAATCCATTTCAAGAGAAGAATATGTATAGTAGCAATTAACAGCCACTCTGCTTCCTGATGTTTACAAACAACAGTTCCTTCCTTACTCACTTTTCTTCACCAAGTCTGCACTGGCTTACCATATCTCCTGTCTATTTCATTCACAACGACTTACCATGGTTAACACTAATGTTAACTTTGGTTAACATTGGGCTCTAAGATCACTTCCTAGACAAAACTCTATGCATGTCTGTGAGGGAAGTTTCTAGTTAACTGAAAAGAAAAAAAAAAAAAAAAAAAAAAAAAAAAAAAAAAAAAAAAAAAAAAAAAAAAAAAAAAAAAAAAAAAAAAAAAAAACTGACCTAAATGTAGGGTACCAGCAATGGGCTGGAGTCCTGAGCTACATAAAAAGGACAAAGCAAAGAGAGTATCAGGACTCCTATCTCTCAGCTTCCCAACTAGGGATGCAAGCCTGACAGAGGCCCCTGCCTCCATGACTTCTCAGCCCCAATGCAGTGTACCCTCAAGCTATGTGCCAGAATAAACTGTGCCTTCCTTTCTTGACTCCTGCCATAGCAAAAATAAAGATGAACTAGTTTAAGTTACAAGGACTATATTTCTTTTTGAAAATCCAAATTATTTCCATGTATTTGACAAATAAATAATTGCTTTGCTAAAATGTAGCAGAATGTTTATTGCTATATTCTAGCAATGAAAAGATTTTAAGACTATAAATATTTTCAAAAGTATCACAAGTGATAAAAAAAAAAGTACAGGTCCATTTTGTTCATTATTGAGCAATAAAATCACACTCATAGCAAATCATGCACTTCATTATTTAGGTTTCTTATAGGTATCAGATGTAGTCCTGTGGTACAATGCTTGCCTAGAGTTCAAAGAGGCTCTAGGTTAGGCACACTACATTGTAAATATAACCTTCCCCTTCTACAACGGCAAAAGCTAGCTTTTGCATGTCTCAGTTCATATCCTTCCCTCTCAGCTCCTATGTATACCATCTGACTTCATTTAAAATTTCCCAAACAAGTAGGTCTGGTTTCGTTTTGAAACTTTTTCTGTTTCCTGTGTATAAAACTTCTTACCTACCTTAGTGAGCAGGACCAACCTCATCTCTAACCTCCAAATCCTTTCACTTAATGATCATCACACCCAGGAAGTATAGCATTAGACAGCTTGACTATACTTCAATTCACTGGCCTGCTACTTTGGCATGTGAAGGTAATGATAATGTAAATTCCAAAGTTAGTGAAAACTCAAGTTACATATTTTAAATGATAGTGTTTGTAAATATATTGTGTGTACTCACTTTATACTTTCAATCATCAATAGATTACTTATAATAGGTAAAGTAATATAAACAGAGGTTATGGTGGGAATGTTCATCTGTATGCTGTGAATATCATTCTATAAATAAAAGAACTGTTTTGGCCTGCATCCAGCACTGTAGGAAAGGCGGGGAAATTGAGGTTCAGGTAGGAGGAGGGCAGAGTCAGAAAGACTCCATCCAGCCACCAAAGAAGAAACATGTAAGGAACCCAGTTGAGACACGGGCATGGCCATGTGGCCAAATAGATTAATGGAAATGGGTTGAATAATGGAAATGGGTTGAATTCAGATGAAAGAGCTAGCTAGCAATGTGCCTGAGACATACAGCATACAGGATGAAATTAATATAAACATCTGAGTCAGTTTTGGGGGGTAAAGTAGCCATGGGCAGGTCCAACCTCTGGCCCAGATGGGGTCAGAAACTCCATTTAACAAGAGGCTATAGAAATTATTTAAGGAATAAAGACACAAAAAACCTACACATACTTAGCACACATGTTTATTTTCATGTTGAAGTTGGCTGAACCCATGGATGCAGAATCCCCAGGTAGGCAGTGTTGACTATACTTCTTCCTATAGCAGAGCCCTGCCTTATTATATTTTCTTTTCTTCTCTATTATACTGACTCTAAACTATGAAATTAGATATGTGCATCATTAACACATATACATAGAAACTCACATACAGTCTCTTAAATTTTCAAACTTTGTAAGAATGCCATCATACAATACAAATGGAAATAATTATATCTGAAAGACTGATTCATACTAGTAACCATTGCTTCTATTTTTTGTTGCTAGGTACCACATATAGCCTTTTATTATTATAGCAAATCACAGTACATTAATAAAGCCTTCTGTTAATAACAATTAAGGATGTTTCTGCTCTTTAGCTATACCAGTGCTTTTCTCTTTGCTCTTAGTATATGTGTTATTTTTGACCTGACTGTTGTATAAGTGTATATGGGTGCATTAAGTTATATCTTTATTCTCATTTCCCTAGTTGGAATCCATTATGCTTCTAAGATCTAAAACTTTATGTCACTCAATTCTTGACATTTCTTAACATTTTTTTTTCTTTAAGAGCTGTTTTCAACAATTTTTTCTACATTTTTCTTTAACTTCTTTTGTGTGTTCGCTAGAACTTGTCATCCAGTATGTTCCATTTATTTCCTGTTGCATAAAACATCACCCCAAACCTGTTTGATACAAAAAAAAACAATCATTCTTTGTTAAGAATTCAGGCATAGGAGGTAGAGAGATGGTTTAGCAGTTAAGTGCACTGCTGGTCTTGCAGAGGACCAGAATTCAGTTTCTAGTGCTGGCATTAGGCATCTCACAACTGCAGGACACACCTTCTACTAGCCTTGGTGGGCACTCACCAACAACTGCACATACGTACACATAAACACACACAGATACATACACACACACACACACAAAATAATTTTTTTATTTATTTAAAGAATTCAGGGGTGGACTTTCTGCTCCAATATGAATACAATGATAATTATGAATATTCAAATAAACAAGACAACCAAATGACCAGAGCTAAAATCTGGATGTGTTTTGAATTCTTCAAAATTTTGTGGCCTCAGAATAGCCAAATTTCTTTTCTAGTCAACACAGGAATCCAAAAGCTAATATTCCAGCTCTATAGCTCTATAGCCTTTAATGACACTATCTTAGAAATTATAAATAGGTATATGTACACACACAAACACACACACACACACACACACACACTACAGGGCTGCTGTATTTTAGGGCAAGGATTTTAGCTCAAGAACAGAACAAGTTCAAAGAATTTTTGGCCCATTTTAAATTAACCAAGAAATTCTACATTTTAAACTTCTTTTGTATTTTCTAAATGTTTTAACTTCACATACCACATCTAAAGTATTTACTTCAAAATTATGCATTATTTGTTCTTGTGTGTTCAATTTTCTACTTAACCTCTAAGTCATTTTTAAATAAAAAAATAACCTTTTTTTTTACTTCTATACTTCTTTTAAATTCCTTTCACTCTTGTCTTTTATGACAAAAAAATTATTCTTTTTAATGGCTTCAACCAACATTTGTTTTGTAATTATTAAAACATATCCATTTGATATACTTCAATCAGTAATTTTCTTTCTAAAGTTTCCATAAATAAATAAATAAAGTGCTTGTTCTTTTTTTAACGTTAGCAATGGTTACATATAACTTGTAAATTTCTGAAGTTTATAAATTAATGTTTTAGAAAAATTTATCCATGGGAAAAATCAATGCCTAAAATTGAAGGCGTCTACCACAGAAGTAACTGGTTTTACAGACAAAATTCACTGTTATCTCCCTCTGCTAGTATGAGGTCTGTCTCTGTCTCTCTGTGTCAGTCTTTCTCTCTCTTTCTCTTTCCTTTTTCTTAAAAGGGTAGTAAAGAAAATCCTTCCCCCCCCCCCATATTCTAGTCTATCAGTAAAAGTACTGTTTCTGCTTTATGGAAACCTAAATCTTACCTTGCACAGGCAGGCCTGAGCCCCATCTCCACCAGTGTGCAGCTGCTAAAGCTCAAAGCTCAGGTGACTGAGCCTGACAAGTGCCTCAAGGGAGCTGCTGTATCAGGGTCTGCTCACTGTCCTTATTTTTAGGGTTCTATTTTCATCCTCAGGTGACTCCTTACTCTCTAGCAATGTCAGCAATACATTTCAAAGAAACTTAGTATATTTTATCCAGTGTTTCCACCTGTTTTGTATCACAAAATTTTTATCTCAACTTTGAGAAACAAAAGTCTTTTAATTTTCTTTTTATTTGAGTCTTCTATTTTTTTCTCAATGTTCTTGTACTCAGAATCCACAAATTTGACAGATATTATTACAGGATTTTTTTTCTTTTTCTTTTTGCATTACCCAAACAAGTAATTAAAAAGCGATGATAGAGAAGCCCAGGTATGCTGCCCCTGGATCTTCCCCACTCCATTACCCTAGGCTCAATCTCAGGAGCACCCCAGCAGAGCACTACAACAGAGCACCAGCTACAGCCACTCCCTCCCTCCCACCCAGCGTCCATGGCTCCTGAGGATCCCTCAGATCAACTCTCCCTGGTGTCCTCCTCCCTCAGCCTCCAATAGCAGAAAGCATACCTTTCTGAACACAGCAGCATACAAGGCTGGTAAAACAAGCACCCCTCAGCCACTACACTCTCTGAAAGCCCAGAGAGGAAAAAAACTCCCACCTAACCAAGACAAGCCTATAAATCAGCACCTAGATCTATAACCCAGTTGCCAGACACCACATAAGAACACAATCCATAATAGCCAGGGTGATATGTCTCCACCAGGGCCCAACTATCATGCTACAGCAGGTCTTGAATATTTCAACAGAGTTGAAAACACTTGAAAAAGACCTTAAAACCAGCTCTATGAAGATGATATCAGTGCCCCCCCCCCATGATAAATCCCTCGAAAGCCAGAAAAGCACAAACAATGGGAGGAAATGAATAAATCCCTTTAAGGAAGCAAAGAAAAAACAAATAGCTGAAGGAAACAAAATTGTTTAAGATCTGAAAATGTAAATAGAAGCAATAAGCAATAAAGAAATTACAAACAGGAATTCTGAGAATAAAAAATCTAGGAATGTGAACAAGAACTATATAGGCAAATTTCTCAAACAGAACACAAGAGATGAAAGAGAGAATCTTGGGTGTCAAAGATACAGTAGAAGAAATAGATATATAGGCCAAAGAAATGTTTAATCTAAAACATTTGTGACATAAAAACTCTAAGAAATTTGGGACACTCTCAAAAGACTAAAATAAATCCCTGTTAAAATGTCCAGAAAATATTTTCAGCCAAATCATAGAAGAAATTTTCCCAACCTAAAGAAGAAAATGTCTACAAAGGTATAAGAAACATACAGAACACTAAGTAGATTGGGCCAGAAAAGAAAGTTCCTTCACTACATAATAAACAAAACACTAAAGATAGGAAACAAAAAAAATACATACGAAAAGCTACAAAGTAAAAAGATCAAGTCACATATAAAGACAGACCTATTAGAACTACATCTGACTTCTCAAGAGAGACTCTAAAAGCCAGAAGGACTTGGATAGATGTCTCCTAGATTCTAAGAGACTATAGATGCAAACTCAGAGTACCATATCCAGCAAAACTTTCAATCATTATAAATAGAAAAAGTAAGATATTCCATGATAAATTAAAATTTAAACAATATTCACGTGCAAGTCTAGCCCTATGAGAGGTAGAAAAAAACAAACCAAAGATGTTAGCTATACACATGAAAACACAGAAAATAAATAATCTCACAACAGAAAAATCAACAAAAAGAAACACAGGCATGCATGCATGCATGCATCTAGCATGTATGTACCACCACCATCATCACCACTGCTACCACCATCACTACCAACACCACCAATAACAAAATAATAGGAATTTACAATCATTGTTCATTGTTACCTCTTGTTATCAATGGCCTTAATTCCCTAATAAAAAGACAAAGACTAACAGAATGGATGTGAAAACAGGAACCATACAAAAAGTAAAACCATAACATCAAGGACATAAGGAAAATGTGGTACATTCACACAAGGAAGTATTACACAGGGGTTAAAAAAATGCCATCTTGAAATTTGCAGCCAAATTAATGCAACTAGAAAAAAATCATCCCGAGTGTGGCAACCCAGAGCCAGAAAGATAAATATGGCATGTATTCACATACAAGTGGATATCAGCTGTTGAGTAAATGATAATGAAGCTATAATCCAGAGAATTAGAGAGGTCAGATAATGAGGAGGGCTATAGGGGAGAAACATGGATCTCCCTGGAAAAGAGAAACAGAATAGATTCTGAGTGTGGAATGGGGGCTGGTAGAGACTGTACTGGGAGGGGTCAGAGGGAGCGGAAGGATGAAGGGAGAAAGTGTGGGCTGTGACAGCTGGAATTAAGGGGCATTTGAGGGGTGCTGTGGAAATCTAGTGCAGTGAAAACTTCCTTGAATCTTCTAGGGTAATGCTAATAAGGACTAAGAGTAATGGAAGGTACACAGTCTGAATTGGCCATCTTTTGTAGGCAAGCAAGGCTCCCAGTCATAGGACTGGGTTACATTTGATTGAGTTATTGGCCTAGGAGGTGCTGCTAGCAAGATGTTCTGGAGCAATGATGGAACAGAACATGTGGACGTGGTCAACCAGCGTTTGGTTTAACTTGAGACCCACACCACTAGAGGGAGTCCATGCCCTATACTGCTTAGATGGCCAGGAACCAGAGACTAGATAGCCCAGAGACCCAGGGTAAAACCAAACATGACTTGCCGCAACAATAATCAATGAAGTGATTCCTAATTATATTCTGCTATCCTCATAGATCAGTGCAGTCCAGTCGTCATGAGACGCTTCAGATGGGAGTGGGACACAGACACACAGCCAAGCATAAGCGAAGACATAGTCTCAGCTGAAGGTCTTTATCTGGCTCCTCCCTCAGGGATTGAGAACCCTGAGGAAGAGGATCAGAGGGGATGGAAGAAATCAGTTGAATATGGCCCACCAAATCAACTAAGCAGTCTCATATGGACTCACAGAAGCTGAAATGGAAGCACAGGGCCTGCATAGGACTGTACCAGGTCCTCTGCATGTATGTTACAGCTGTTTTACAGGACTCATAACAATAGGAGAAGTTGTATCTTTGACTCTCTTGCCTGCTCTTGAGATTCTTTTCCCTCCTACTGGGTTGCTTTGTCCAGCTACAGTATGAGGGCTTTTGTCTTGTTTTATTGTATCTTGTTATGTCCTGTTTGGCTGTCATCCCCTGGAAGCTTTCTTTTTCCTGAGTAAGAAACAGATAATGGGTAGATCTGGAGAAGAGGGGGAGGTAGAAAGAGTGGAGGAAGGGAAACTGTGTGAGAGAAGAATCTATATTCAATTTTTTTAAAAAAAGTGAATTAGGTGCTCTTTAAATTACTAACTATTGGAAATTAAACTAAGAATGGTCATTTTGAATTGTAATTCAGTCCCTAAATGCATATTATGCATGTTACAGAACCAAACTATTGTTATGTTTACATATTAAAATTATAGAAATCTGTGAGAAGTTTTCTAGTGTTCTAAATATAATTTTCAACAATGAAGGATAGATACTGTATCTTTCATCTTGAAAAGTCATGGTATTGAATCCAGAGTCACCTGGACTATGTCTAGTAATCAAATAGGTGTCCTCAGAAACACTTACTAGAATCTATTAAAGTACAAGTGTCACAACTAAGTGAGTAGTAACACTACATGTAATTCTAGCACAACAATAAATCTTTAGGCAGTACATGTCCTTCTGTGGCTTTCTTAGCAATACAGGACAAATTCCTAGCCCCATACAAACTCATGTTTGCACACTGTGACATTTGCTCAATCTGCTAACCCGTTTAAAATGAAAACTTCTATTTTCTAGGAATTTTGTTTCTATAGAAACTTGTATACTTAGATTATTGAAAATATATTTCTTTACATGTCTTTTCATATTTACTCAATTATAACTTAAATTACAAAAATGAAAACTATTTCAATTAAATACACAGTGCTCCTTTTCTTGCATTTTTGAGTGTCTTAAAGTGTCTCCCTAAGAAAAATTCATGTGCACCTTGGAAAATTCATAAAATATGCTGGAGTAGAGTTTGCAATAGTAAATTTTACTGAAATAATTTTTATAAATTTTAAACTTAACAAATGACAAATTACCAGTGCAAAATTAAATATCACAACTTAATTTTACATGAATCAAAAGCTAGAGATACTGGTTATAATAGCTAAGATAATCAAATTTTAAACCACACATTCTGCTTTTGCTGGACTCTTGACTGTTACTTTATACAGACACACACACACACCCACATCAGAGCCCAAGATAAGACCTACCACTTCATATGAAATCAGTACACAGTGAGTTAAATTAACAAGTTCAATGTAGAATAAAGCACAGATGATATTGATCAGTTCTGCCCCAAGCGGAGCAATCAAGGATTTCTATCTTTGAAAGTAAGCTTGTTGACCTGGAAGAATGAGAAACCACAGTCATAGTGATTTGACTCCTTCTAATCTGTGTGATAACACTAACAGAATGTGCCAGCTGGAATGAACCATGTAATGTAAACACACAAGGAAGGATAGAGTAGCCAGGCCCTATAAAAAGGAAGGAACAATAAACAAGAAGAGATGGCATTCAAAGGAGTCAGTGCTTTCAACGTTCAGATGGGAAATGAGGTCTTTTACACAAACCCCATAATTCATATCAACTTGTTTAAAGAAAAATATTTCATGGTGTTCTGCACAAAAGATAAAATCCATATATTCTTTTGCCAGCCATATCTGTACCAATTCTCAATTCTCTTCCTTCCACAGCCTGAAATACGAGAATGTGCTCTGGAACCCAGCTGAGAACCTGAAACTCTATGTTGGTTTTTTTTTTTTTTTTTTAAAAAAAAAAAAGGTCTTAACAACTATTTACAACTAATATATAACTCTGCAGCAATGACATTATTTTATAAGCATGAGGTATATGTCTTATGAAAGTGCTCAGGTATGTCCCTGTCATATAATATACCACAGACCATTTGAGTGAGTGCTCTTACAACTAGGAACTTGGTAAAGGGGGCATGTGAAATTAAGGCAAAATGGTTAGCCTCTATAATGTAAGAATTAAAGCTTTCTTCAATCCTGAGAGGATGTAAACAGTTGCAAAGATCCATTAAATTAATATATGTAAAATTCTTAAGAGGATGCTAAAATATATCAGTCTACAAGCATTACATTGTTTCAAAGTATGAATATTTTTACATGCACTACTAACATTTATATTTATTATTCTAAACCTATTTAATTTATCTTCTATACATTCTATTAATCTTTTATTTTAATCATTTTGATATGACTTCCTCATGGTAAATGGAAATTTTTTTAAAAAGAACATCAAATTATAGGCAAAATACATCGTCCTCATAATTTATGTTGGAACTCAAATTTGAAGCCTTATGCATATAGTATATACACTCTACCATTGGGCAACTGCTATATCACTTAGATCTTTGACTACACAGGCTATATAATGTTCACAATTATATACAATTGAATACAACACACAATGAACCATTTCGTTTTAAAGAAGTTGTTATATACTTGTACAATAGAGAACTTTTTAAGAGTTATTTTGAAATAGTTGTATGCTTGCAAATATTGTGCAGAAGTCCTTATAGATGCTTCCACTTATTTAATCATAACACATTTATGGAGCTCAAATTAATATGGGCATATCATTAACTGAACTACTTTACTCCTAAAGTTTGTATGATTTCACTATGATTTCTACTACTCAGCTCCATTACAGCTTTCTTTCTGTTGCAGGATACAACCTTTGAGGCCATCCTGAACTTAGATGTCACTTCTCCTTAGAGTCCTCCACTAAAGTTCCACTCCATAGTCCTTCAATTTTCAATGGTTTAGAAGCTTTTGAAGTGGAAGAGTAAACTATTTGGTTTCGCTTATGTTTTCCCAGGGTTGGATATTTGTGAATTTTTGAAAAGACTTTCACAGGTGTGAATTCCTCTCATCTTCTTCACATGAGATCATCAATGGGATCAATACACATATTACTACTGGGAAGGCATAAATTTGTAGCACCTGTGAATTGAGGTCTTGTGTGCTTCTTTTTAATAATTCTTAAGAAAACCACAATTTTATTTTATGTTTGGTTGTATTGCCTGCACTTGTGTCTGTAGTACATGAATGCAATGCCTGTAGGGGCCAGAGGAGGGTATCAAATACTGGAGACCTGGACTCACAGATGTTTGTGAGTCACCCATGTAAGTGATGGGAATTAAACAGGGTCCTCTAGAAAACCTAAGCCATCTCCCTAGCACCCACTTCATCCATTGAAAATTAACTCTGCCTTCTCAGTGAAGTGTATGTGTGAGAGGTGAGTCCCTATGTTAGTGGAGGGAAGGTCGTTATCATCTATACCTAGGTTGGAGGCTGAGGCCTCCATATCAAAGGACTCACAAATGAAACATAAACAAATTCACTTCAAATGACTTTTAGGTGTCATGAGAACTGTCCAAAGGGAGAACACAAGGAACAGAGAATCTGCCTATGTTTCTACTCTTTAACCAAGAAAAGGATATATGTATATATAAGGAGAACTTACTGGATAGGAGAGGTATGATCTCATAGTAATAAACTGGGGTAAGGAGACTGAGCAAGGCC
Source organism: Sigmodon hispidus (assembly GCA_004025045.1). NCBI lineage: Eukaryota > Metazoa > Chordata > Mammalia > Rodentia > Cricetidae > Sigmodon > Sigmodon hispidus. The sequence goes on along the minus strand of PVIH01006809.1, from coordinate 71,548 downwards.
TGTTTGTTTTTATGTTGCTGTGATTGTGTCTTGGAAGATAAAGATATCCTTTTCTTCTCAGCATTGACAGAGCACACAGCTCACGTCGTAGTTTGATGTACTACTTCATGGGGAGGTTAGAAAATCCTAGGATTTATAAACTGCTTCAGTGGAAAAGTGAGAGAAAGTTATAGAATAACCTTCCTGGTTCTGCTGCATTCTGCAAGCCTAATTATTATACTGGGGTGGGTGTCTGGAATGCCATCAGTGTCTAGCACAACTCCAGAGCAGGGGATCAGGTTTTGTTTCCTATGAGGAAGAGGAGCAGTAGTAAAAAAACCTGTTGACATGTGCTAAAACCATGGCAATAATAAGTAATTTTTCAGAGACACTTCAATCCTTACCAAGCGTGCTGGCTAATTTTATATCAACTTAACACAGGCTACAGTTACTTGGAAGAAGGAAACCTCACTTGAGAAAAACCTTCATAAGACTGACTTCAGGCATTTTCATAATTAGTGGCCAATTGGAAGAGTTCCAGCCCACTGTGGGTAGTGCAATCTTTAGGCTGGTGATTGTGGATTCTATAAGAAAGCAGGCTAGGCAAGCCATGAAAAGCAAGCCAGTAAGTAGCATACCTCCATGATCTCTGCATCGGTTCCTGCCTTCAGGTTTCTGTCCTTGCTTGATTTCCTGCCCTCAATGCTTTTTTGATGGTCAACTACTTGCTATATGGAACTTCGAGTGAAATAAAGCCATTCCTTCCCAAGTTGTCTTTGGTCATGATGTTTCATCACGGCAATCGTCTTACTTGTTTCTCCAACTTAGATTTAATTAAAAACTATATATAACATTTCAAGTGACCACGACCATCACAAAACTTGCATTGTTTCCTGTTTGAATTCTATTGTTCTAGAAGATTTCACTGACTATACACCTAATGAGACATAAAGCCCAACACTTAGCCATTCTTAATAATTCACTTTACTACAGACCAAATGAAAACTACAGAGACTGAGAGGGCCAGGCTAGCAACAGTCAAGTGTTGATGCCATCACTTTTCTAAATCAAAGGTATTGCTAATGCATCTTAGACTAATCTCTTGATTCTCTTCTTATACAATCAACTATATGATCCAGAGATTCTGAACAGTGAGGGATCAATGAGCCTCAAGAATAGAAGCATTCGCAGTAATACCTATTAATGACTTCTGGGCCATAATTCATCCAATGTTAAACTTCTAGTACCCATCTTTAGTCAGCCATTCATATTTCAAATATTCTATGTTTATTTCTTTACATTTGTAGCCAGGATTTTCAGGAGTTCTCCTCTGGTAAAACCTGATCTCTATTAACCTTGAATGAATCACAGCCTTTCCTTTCCTGTGGAAACAAAAGCATAACTGCCCCAATGCAATACAATTTTTCTATACTTCCATTTTAAAGTTAAGGCATCTCTAAAGTATCTAGGCTGTGTAACTTGACAGTGCCTTCTTCAATCCAATGTCTCTCAGCTGCTGTTGTTTACTCATCAGCATTCAAAAAAATCCAAAATTAACACAATACCATATAGGAGTCAGACTCCCTATGTAGTCTTTATTTTTACTTGCCTTTTCCCTTTATATTACTTTATTCTTTTTTAAAAAGACTTTATTGTTATTCTAAAAATATTTTTTAATGATTGTCTGTACTCATTTTCTTTTCTTTCTTAAGCTTCTACACATTTCTAAACATGCTGGAAACAGTTGAGAAGTTTTTCTCTGTCTGGAACTGCCATTTCTGCATATCTCTATTCTTTTCTGGAGGCCAGAGCCAAACTTCTGTGCTGGTAGCTCTGGTGGCTTGTTCTGCCCTCCTTGGGCCTGTGAAAACACTGGGTTGTGTTTGTTTGTTTTGGAGTTGTTTTTGTTTGTTTAGCTAGGAACTGCACAGGTAACAGATTTCTGTTCCCCCAGACAAAGGTTCGGTTGCTACTGCTAAAAGTACTTCTAATTAAATAAAACTCAAAATTTAGGCTAGAGAGATGGCTCACTGGTTAAGAGCAATGAGCACTGATTGCTAGGTCTTCTGGGAGAGGACCTCTGGAAGAGGACCTAGGTTCAATTCCCAGCACCACAGCTCACAACTGTGTAAGTGTAGTTCCAGGGGACTGACATCAGCATATAAAATAAAAATAAGTTAATTAAAAAACCAAAACAAACAAAAAACCCATGAGTCAAAGGCTAGGGTAAAAACTTGCAAGCTCAGAGAATTAGTATAGCAACTAGTTAACTTTTTTGGCTGGCTTCCAGGGAAGCCATTCCTTTCTTTACACAGTCTTTATTAGACATTGCTGAGTAAGTAATTCCAAAATAAAAGGTAAAAAGCAAGGCTGCCTTTATACTTTCAATTGACTTGAATTTCTATAAAACCTCTAAGTCTTATGACTAAGGCCAGAAACTCAGTCATTCACTTTTTTTTTTTTTTTTTTTTTCTTTAGAATAGCGCTTTACTCTATGATTCTAACATTTGGTGACAGCATTCATATAAGAAAAATGGTGACTCAGAAAAGAACAATTACTCAAGGTTAATCAATCAGCCAATAAATATTGTTACAATCCAGAAACTGTACAGCTACTGTGGTGTTTGCATCTAGCAGATCATATTACCTTTCAATTTTAAAACTATATAAAATACTCCCAAATCTCCAGACACAGAAGACTGAATTCTCATTGGATATTAGAAAATGTAAGATGAAATCCAATAAATAGATAAACTTGATCTTTAACTAAAAATTTGGAATTATTAGGCAAGTATATATCTATTTTGTCAAAAGTGCAAATCTTTCTCACTTTAGCTACAGAGAGAACATTTATTTTTAAATTAAAACAAATTCATTCCCCTTGAGCAATTTTCCCTCCCTGAAAAAAAGAATCTCAGTGCCCTTTACTTGCTTTGTTTACATGAGAAACACGCCAGGAGACTTAAGGCTCTCCACCACCTAATTCTCTAAGCTACAGCCATTGATTCTTTCTAAGTTTATTTATTCAAAACAACAGCACAAACAATTCTTTTTTCTTGGGTCAGCAACTTACTGAATTAACATCAATCATCAAAGGAGACAGAGCTGAAAGGAAGATGGAAGCCCATTTTCTCAGACATTGATTTTTGTTTTTAAAGCCAAAACACACAGGCATAAGCAAGAGGCTATTTACCATCAAAAAGGTTCAACTTGAAAGTCACAACCCAAAGTGGGCAGGTACAGTACTTCGAGGGTTCCCTGAAATCTTAAAAAGAGTATGGTATTGCTTTTAAAAAATTGTTTGAATTTCTCTCAAGTGGTATGGAAGAATCTGACTTCCATAAAAAGCCCACCTAAATAGCTTAGGACAAGGAAAGCAGTGGCTCTTATGGGGAAAGAAGGGGATCAATGCTGGTGTTTATTACAACGATTTTCTCCACTCACTTTACTTTCTTTGATGTATTTAAAGTGGGAAAGTTCATCAAAGACATCAGTGATTAGGAGCTTAAATGCATTTAAATAACTACCTTTGGAGTGTTTGAAAGGTGATTTGCTCTTTAGGCCCTAGCAAAATTATTCTTTGAAAACTCTTGATTTGCCTCTTACTAGGAATTCAGCTGGAATCGTCTTTCTTACAAGGAGGGTGGCAAGTTCTTGCTCAAAACTGAAGTCAGAAGAGTAAGTATTCCTAAAACAGCTCTAAGAACTGAAAAAGCAACCAGCTTATGCCTATTTTACAACCTGGAGTGTGTAAGGAACCTGTTTCCTTCTTAGAGGTTTCCTGAAGATTTACAGAAGGTGAGAAAGGCATTAGATCAAACAAGTATGAAGTACTGGCTGTTTACAGGCTTTATTTTAATTAAAAAAATAACTATATTGTTCATTCAAATTAGAAAAAATTATGAGAGTTTTTTTTCAATCTTACATAGAAGAGAGAAAAGACAGACCAAGAAAATAAAAGGCACATATGTGTGAAATGGTTGACAGAGAGGACCTATGTTATTACTACTTTTTTCTCAATAGGCAGCAAAGTTTATTTCAGTTCAGAATTTGATATCAAAACCATCAATCACTCTCTTGTCTAGAATGACATAAGAACATCTTTTTTTGTTCTCCAGACACAAACCAAAGAATTTTAGCCTCTGATTCACATTCATGGGAATTATGTTGTAGAATAGAGGTTACACCTTGGAAAGAAGAAAATTTACAAATTTATCAGATAAAGTAAGCAAACAGTCTGGAAGGCTTTCAATCAATCTACAGAACAACAAAAGAGGGATGGGTTCACACAAAGATGGCAGAGTCTACACCCAGGAGAGATTTCACTTCCACTCACTCTTCATGCTCTGATCACAGACAGAGTAAAAAGCTAATTTTGTTCTTCTATGCCATCATGCACTTCTATCTTCAAGTATTTTTATTGTCGTTTTTGTCTGGCTCCTTGGCAAGGGGCTGTGTGACCTAGGCTGCCTCAAATGCATGGCAGTCCCTTGCCTTGGATTCTCACGTGCTGAGATTGCAAGCATGCAAAAACCATGTACAGTTTTACTCAAAAATCTTTCATCTTCTTAATGTCACACAATAAACAAAAGGAAAATAAAGGTACACTAAGGCCTACCTAATATAATGCCTGCCACAGTCCATTGATTATATAGGATTATAATTAATATAGCACATGTATGATCCTAGGTAAACAAAATGATATTTAAGTGAAAGTAAAAACATTTTCCAGGTTCCCTAGGGCAGGGAAAGAACTGGACATCACATCAAGGATCTGCTCTCATAGTTCTGCAGCAGAAGCCATGCTGAACAAGACCTCTCAAGGTCATCAGAACACTAAAAGTACAGAGGGAAAGAAACTGGCCATAACCAGTTTGAAAAGTAAGTAAAACTAAGTACTGTATTATCCAAAAGAAAGTACTTTGAGGAAATTTTAAAATGCATGATGGCAATAAAGATGGAAAACAGAATCAAAAAACTTTATAAAATTCTAAAAACAAAAAAAAGTTTAACAGTTTTTAAAATGGCTCATTCACTTTCAACATGACTGCTTATTCTCTTAGAAAAACTTCCAGGTGAGAAGCATGAGGAACATGGGTACCATAGACAGACAGATGTATGTATGCCTGATATTCTAAGACAGGAAAGGAAATGTCAAAAAAAAAAAAAAAAAAAGAAAGTTCTCCTATCACCCAACTATTTTAATAAAACTGAAGTGCTTATAAGGATGAAAACAAAGTACTTTTCCCCAAGAACATGTTCATTACTAATGCAGCATGAAGCTCCTCCCCTTCCCACACCTGAGCATGATCGACTTCCTCCTGTCACCTGACTGGCAATGCTTCATGACTTGGACATTTCAAAGAAAGCTAGAAATCAAGCAGGTAAAAACAGAAATAGAAACTATAAACACATTGACTGGTGGCATAACGTAGACATTTCATAATGAAATGGAGATAAAGACAAATGTAGAAAAGCAGACACACACACACACACACACACACACACACACACACACACACGAGAGAGAGAGAGAGAGAGAGAGAGAGAGAGAGAGAGAGAGAGAGAGAGAGAGAGAGAGGGGGGGGGGAGGGAGGGAGAGAGAGAGAGAGAGAGACTTAGTATCTAGAACATTCCCTGTATACAATTCAACAAATAAATATTTTTTTGAATGGTCAACTAAAACTCTTGCTGGACACAGTGGTGTAGTGATGTTCATTCCTATACTCTGAGCACTACAGAGGCAGAGAAAGGAGACATGTGTGTATAAGGCCAGTTTAGGCTACACAGCGAGCCTCAGCCTTTAAAACTACCACTATAATACCACCATCAGCAGCACTAGCACCACAACAACCACCACCCTGCAATTCTCACCCTACCAATTTAACTGAATTATATCAGTGTCTCTGTCAACTTTATCTCACCAATAGGCAGTATGTTTTGAAGAAAAGGTACTGGTCTAAATAATCAATAATATACATGCCAGTAAGGACAAACCACCTGGTAAGAAAGCCTGGAAATGTTATGAGAAATTGAGAGGCTGAAGATCTAAGAAGTAAAGATGATTTTACAAAAAGACAGCTTTTAATTCAATCTATTTCATCCAAAATAAAAGTACAGATTGAGTTCCCAGTTTCTCAAGTTAAAATATGCATTCTGGAGCTTCTCCTTAGTCAGTCTTCATCCTGTATGCCCTTTGCCCTGACACTAGAGATACAGCATAGCCTACATCTGCTTGCCAAGGTCATCAAAAACTCTTTTGGCTCTAAGTTAGGAAAAAAAAAATCCAACAAAGTAGAATGTCTGTCCAACAAGAGGTGTGTAACTAGTGAGTCGGGCCTCAGGCTCGCCCCAAATACAGTCATCTCCACCCTCATCACACACAGCCTCGGGCTCGCCCCAAATACAGCCATCTCCACCCTCATCACACACAGCCTCGGGCTCGCCCCAAATACAGTCATCTCCACCCTCATCACACACAGCCTCGGGCTCGCCCCAAATACAGTCATCTCCACCCTCATCACACACAGCCTAGTCCATAACAGATACCCGCCTCATAGAGTTCTTAATTTGATTTAATATATCCTTAAATAGAACTATGAAGACACAAAAGAAGGTCCTTCTTAGACTGACATACTATAAAATACATTGATATACTATCCTGGTTACTAGTGAATAAAGTATATTTATAACAGCAATATAGGACTGTATAGAATAATCAATATAATTCTCTTGAAAACCTTAAATTTAAAAAATATTTTAACAAATATCAAAGAAAATGATCCAATCCTCTTGTTGTATAACTAGAATCTGGCATAACTCTGCTTATTTATTGCTAGCAACAGAATGCAATTATCTTAGCCCATGAGTCAGCACTACAAGAAAACTCTGCATATAGCATCCATAAAAATAACATATAAGAACATTACTTTTTAGGTTAAAAACATAAAAGTGTTGCATACAAAACAATCATTCAAATTTGGGGTATATATATTCACATATGTGTATATAATTGGTAAATATGCACATATATACGTATGTCTCTGCTTTGTAGTAACTACACTCAACAATCATTTCAAAGATGTTAAAAAGAAACACAGTAGCTTAGTAATATTTTCGTTTAATAACTTACAGTCCAAGAAAATCCTTGCTTTTATTTGTATAAATACTTTCATGAACTAGACGTAGAGTCACAGAGCTGTGATCCCAGTATTGCAGACGGAGACACACAGATGAGGACTTCAAGGCCAGCCCAAGCTATGAGTCTGAGGCCAGTTTCATTAAAATGAGATTCTGTTTTTAAAAATAATTTTTATGATTCTATAAAGCAGAACTGTCAAAATGACAGGCCATACATACTTAGTTTTGTAAAAGTTAAACATGAAGATTTACACACGAGAAATAAGAATTTCTGATTTCAGTAAATTTAGAAGACTTGAGACCATGAATTTTGTGCATCTAACTGAAGACTCAGGCTTCTGGGTATAGAAAATCATGGTGTAAAAGATTCCAGAGCTTCTATGGCCATTCAAACTTATTATTCATTATTTCAAAGACCAAAGAACTATTAATAAAGACAAAGAAGAAAATATAATAAAAAACAAGAATGACTACTCTGGGATATAACTAGACAGAGGTTATAAGATGGAGAATTTTAAAGATTATTATTCTCTCTCTCTCTCTCTCTCTCTCTCTCTCTCTCTCTCTCTGTGTGTGTGTGTGTGTGTCTGTGTGTGTGTCTGTGTGTGTCTGTGTTTGCCTGTATGTATGTATCATGTGCCTGCCTGGTACTGACTCATGAAGGCCATATGAGGGTTTGCATCCTCGAGAACAGGACAACAGTTGTGAGCAGTCATGTGGGTACTTGGAATCAAACCTGGGTCCTTAGCATGCACAGCAGGTGTTCTAAACTGATGAGTAGCCATTTGGCCCTATTACACTGAGAATTCTAAACACTCAGAAATGACTGAGTTTCTACTAAGAGAGCTGAGCCATTCTGGGTGCCACTCTTAAGTTTGTAGACAGTGTATGTATAGGTGGCTTATAATCATCCTGAGAACTCCAAATGGAATTGATAAGGAGATTTTGAAGTAATTTCATCCCTGAAACAAAATACAAAAGGTTGATGGTTTTCCTGTGCGTAAAAAGCACTAACCTAACACTTATACATCACAGGAAATTAAGGATTACACACTACTGAGAACATTATCTTATTTGTCTTGCCAATCTGAAGGTGATGTAACTTAAGATCCTACTTCTATGACTGAGTCTTTCCCATCTTTGAGTCTCATTACATTCAGATGCCAGTGCTAAGCATGATATTAAGCACTCTAATTCTGCCTTTATTAGATTCAGGTATATAAATGGCATCCCAGTGTGCGTGGTGAATTTTGATCATTATTTCTGCACTCAAATTGTGTTCATCTTCCCGCTGAGAGGATGATCACTAAGTTTTACCATAAGCCCAAGGGGCCCATTAATTATTATATTACATTTTATGGTGTGGAGTAAATAAATAACATTAAAGTGCTAAATTCATTCATAGGGATGAACTGTATTCATTCACTGGCTAAGTTCTTTAAATCAAGCCTAAGCTGCTAATAGGTTCTTCATAATAATGCAGAAAATACCCATTGTAATATAACAGCAATAAAGAAAGGCAACTGGGTTAACAAAGAGAAACGTTAAAAGACACACATTTCCTTCAAGGCACACAGATGGCATGTAAGTGAATTATGAGGTTGAATACACACAATTCATTTAATTCCATATAGCTCAGTTATAAAAATTCATATCTTAAAGTAATGCAATTATCCTTACCAAAGAACTCAAAATAAAATAAATACATAAAGTGCATGAAGAATCTAGTAGCCATGACCCTTTCTAAGACTTACTTACTGTACATATTGCCTTAATCGGCTTGTATTATATTAAAGTCCATTGGGCAGGAAATGTGTGTGCATTCATCTTTTGTATTATATATAATCTCCATTCATTTCCATTTGTAGTTTCTAGGGTTATAAACAACTGCTATAGCCTTTGACTATCAGAGATTTTTCTAGCGACCAGCCCCTTGGGATTTTCTTTTCCCCAGGCTTCATGTGACTTTTAGTCAATCAATGGCAAGGTACAGCTCTGCATTTTTTCCTTGGCAGATTTAAACTCTGGAAAGCTTAAGAGTGACACCAATTCTCTGCCTCCCTTGTACTTCACTACAGAAAGTCAGTATTGGGTCTTTAGGGTCAGGTTCCATTCTACCCCACCATCTGTTCCTCCAAATACCTCCCTGTACCAACATACTGAACACTTGACAGTACTTTAACCAGGAAGGACAATGCATTCTATATGTCAGCTATACTATTCACCATTGTGAAATGATACAAAGCACACATAGAGAAAAGGAAGATGAGTATTAAGAATGTCACAGAGTTAATTCACGATCATCCCAACATAAATTACCATAAGAATTATAACTGATGCATTAAAATTGACAACATTAAATATGTGCTTGTCCTATTGGCTTTGAGATTTCTCCCCAAGTAAATGTATTAAGTCTGGGGCCATGAGAAAAAACCCAGCAAACATGAAAAGGGGGTAAAACAGTACCCGGTGTAAAAAAAAAAAAAAAAAAAGACAGAGATGAGGACACATAAATATGCAATGAAAGCTTATCCGGGCCTGAACAAACAAGGCAAGGATGTATCTATCCATGCTGCTTCGGAATGGCTGAGTCAAGGTACATAGAGGAACCATGGAAGGAGTTTTCAAAATAGGGAAATGAAAGGAGAAATGAGCAAAGATTTTATGTATGTGTACATATATATATATATATATATATATATATATATATATATATATATATCTCCATACTGTCTTCATTACCAGTCAGTTCTAGTGACTAGTCTTTCCAACCTTGTAGTACTTTGTCTTCCTAACTTCTATGCTGGTGGAATCAGTTCTTAGATGTCGTTTCTTCTTAACCTATGCTTCCTCCTAAATGTGTTTGAAGGCTTTATAAAGCACTGATATGTTAATGACTTTCAAATTAACATCTGCAGTCGGCTGTACAGACCATTAGCCACATGTAACTTCTGAAATTTAATTTCCATTAATTATATTTAAATAAAAATCAGTTCCTCATTGCAACAGGCAAATTCACCATGCTCCAGAGTGACACATGGCAAATGGTTGTACTATGAGACTCAAAGATGTAAAACCATCCAAATGACTGTTATGCATTCAAGTAAATACTCCCCAAGTACATTGGCTACAGATGCCCCAACCTGAACTCAGGACCTGATTACCCCAGGTATTGCTTTAAGTCTTCCATATCTTTTTAGAACACATCTGGATTCTTCCAGTTGCTCACAGGGAAAAGCTTACATTGCCCTCTGGTTTTCTCATAGTCCTGTCAGGTCTACCGGCAATCTTCATAATTCACTCAGGATAAAGGAACCCAGCTAAGACCAAACTAATGTAGCATTTTCACAATGGCTTTCTTCTCCTTATTAGTACTTTTGCATCCCTATAGTATATTTTTTCATAAAATACCCAAAGCAATCTTTAAAAAGAATTAGAAAGAAAGAAATCAGAATGAAATATGCCTTTGAAATAGCTCAAATCCCTCAAAAAGCTTTCCAATTCAGGATAAAATACAAAGGCTGCACCGCCATCTAAAAGATTGGACAACCCTGCCCCTTACATCTCTCTGATGTCATCTTCCACACGCAATCTTCTTTCTTCCCATTGATCTCAATTCTAGTTCTGGAGCTTTAGGATTCCCACCTCCTCTGCCTGGACAGCTCCCTTCCCACTTTCATACACACATTTCCTTGAACTCTGACTTCCTCTGAGGGGCCCTGCCCAAGTCAGCACCTGCTTGTTCCTCCTTGCTCTGTTTTCTTTTAAAGTATTTTAAAACCCAAGGCATGTGGCATCTGTTCACTATTTGCTTTTCTTATTAGGAAAAGATTCTATTTTGGAAAAACACAGAATCTACGCTATGAATTAGTTGCTCATGATAATAACCACATAAATATCTATAAAATAAAAACAAAAATTATATCATTGTGGTAAATGCCTGGACAGAGGAATATTTAGAAACGTTCTCCAGCTATGCAAACTCAGAACACCAGCTGGAATTACCTTGATCAGGGATATCCTGTGTACAAACACAGAGATAAAAAGACAGAAGCAAACATCCAGAGGAATTTCCTGTCATATAATGTGGTACATTCAAGAAGGAGAATCAAAACAGAAAATTCTAAAGGCTCATGACCTTGAAATAGAGGCAAAGTCTGTTTTCAGGGTATCCTTCATAGCTCTGCAACACCACAAGTACCCTGCAGGCAGATTGATGCTGTAAGTCTTTGCCTGCATTTTAACAACAGGCAAAGAAAGCATTGCCACAATTGGAATCAGACTGAAACAAAGCAAACACTGACTGGGCAGCCAGCAAATGCTGGGACCTTGTCCATGCTTTGCAAGACTGGTGACTGGAGCCTGTTCTCTAAAATACACATTAAGGGAGAAGAAGAACAAACTGCACAAAGTTATCATCTGTGTACACATATGCCGTAACACGTATGTACCCAGCCCTATACATCACAGACAATACACAGACAACAATACAATTTCTAAAAAGAAGATATGTGAAAAATGAAATGTTTAGATATAAAAGTAAAAATATTCTTCAGAGTTTTTTAAAAGTTTTCTTCAGAAATGAATATATTCTCTCCCAAAGCCCTTCAGGAAACTCTAAGTGAACAGGAAACTCCAGACATTCTTCCCAGAGGACTCTGGAGAATTGTTCTTGAAATTCGCCACCTTCCCCTTCAGAACCAAACGCTCCTATTCCAAACAACACAAATGGATCCTACTGGCAATGAAGCAAACAGATTTACAAGACTCAGGGTAAGCAGGGGTATCTTCCTGTGTGAGCTACACAACCTCACAGCTCTGCACTCAATGCAGTGTTTGAATGATGTTTGGTTTCTCAAGTCCAATTTCCAAAAACTTTCTATGAATTGTCACTAAATTACAAATTTGAATTCATTAGAAAAAGTGGTTTAACTTCTACTATTAACTGAAATGCAATGCAGACAGTTACCCAACTGAACCTTGGCATTAACACTGTTTTCCAACACACACACACACACACACACACACACACACACACACACACACACTCACTCACTCACTCACTCACTCACTTACTTTACCAGGTACTGTCATGCCCCTGCCAGGCAACCTCATCCTCTTCATACCCTCCCCAGATAGAATCTCCAGAAGCTGTCTTCTTCATCCACTGACAGTAACATCCCATCATTCTGTTTTTGGCACTGTGCTCTGTAGTGGGATTCAGGCATTACTGAGGAAGTTTTAGTAGCTCTTGAGAATGTGGAGCCCTCACATCCCACATCAGCATTCTGCAGCTAAGCAGCTGGAAGGAGAATGAGGGGAAAGTTTTAAAATGAAGGACAACACTGAGGAATAATGTCCTGTCCTCAGATCCCTGCCACTACTTCTTCTTTCCAAGCTCACTCCACAAACATCCATCAAACTCAGGCCACCGTTCCACTTGTCACTTGAGTGACCCTGGAGATTCTGCACCTCACTGGCCTGCTCTCCTACAAAACCTTCTGCACCGGCTGATAATAACATTCATGGGCATGGAAAAGGCTGGACTACATGCCTGCTAGGGCCCCTCTGTCTGCCACAGTCTAACACAAAAAGATCTTCTGTCATCACGTCTCACCCAGAGGAAAAGTGTAGCTAGAATCTTAAGTAAAACTATTAATCACTCCTAGGATACAGGCTTCCATTACAACTGACTGAGGAAGTTATAGTGAGAAACACTGGAAACATCTGAAGAAGGTTTGCTCCAAGTGAAATCCTTTCCATGAGCAAATGCAACAAGCATTGTGAGTTCCAAAAATATGACTTACAGATGATCCAACTGCTTGAGCTATAATCTAGTCACAATGTGAAGCCATACTGTAATGACAGAACACAGTACCACTAGGAAAAAGTGTCTCAAACCAGGCTGTTTGGCAAAGGACAACGAAGAGGGTATAAAATTGTCCCAAAATAATCCACAATGTAAGCACACATTTTTATTTGACTTACATATGTTTTGGATGAAACAATTAAGAGAAAAGCAAGGCCTTCTTATGACTTCTTTTTGACCCATACATTTAATGGTTTTTATTCCCTTGACTATATTTATTGTACTTCCCTGGACATAAAAAAACTATTCATAAAACCGTACAAATGGCTCCTGCAGTCTATCAGATTTTAATCCCACATCACCTTGTATGTGTCATGGAGTATGGGAAAGAAGGCCCACTAGTGCCTCCAACACAAAATGGCTACTGTGAAACACTTTATGATGCTAAGGGAACAGATGAGCAACTATAAAAAAAAAAACAAGGGAAGCTGGCTGATTCTGATATTATGGTAAGAGATCCCAAAGGTCATTTGACCATGTGAGCTACTTCTGTCCTGTTTATAAAAAGTCATTTATATCAGAGTTGTCCCAACCATACCACTTGTTCTGTAGTAACAAACTTCTAAGGCAGGAACCACCTGAGAAAGAATATGGTATAAAGGAGATGGAGAGACTTGGGTTAGACAGGCCTTCATAACTGGTTCTAGTATTATAAGTAAATCACAAGGTTTCTTTTCCTTGCCCTCAACAAATATTGCAAATGAATATAAGGGGACAAAATGGATGACTGCCAATTTCTGAAGAGTTATTCTCACCCACAGAAAGACATTCCAGAGAGTGGCTGTGAAAGAAAACAGTGGGACGGCAGTCTGTTTCCTCTTCACAGACTACTGCTCAAAGCAACTTTAAGGACTGACTAGATGAAATTTTCAACAGATGTTTTAGGAAAATTGTATTGTTCACACTCCCCCCTTCTCTAGGACTGTCTGGCAAGAGAACAGTGAAAGTACTATCTATATCATCAGTTCTCTAAGTGTGTACTGAAAAGCAGCAACCCCAAGGTAGTTACTCACTTAAGCACAGAAAACCTGGACACTCTCTTTGACTACAGATACTCACAATGCACTGGGTATATTAAAATCCTAAAAAGTTCCACAACACAAAATAGTGCTTGTTTTAAAAGGGACAGAAATAAACATTATATATTTTTCCTGTTATCACTGAAAAGTACCGAATAGAAAATACTTGGTATGAGAACCACTTCTTAATTTGCTTTTCTGGTAATGACACAACAATCACAGGACAGTATTTTTGTTTTGTAGTGCTGGTTATATGGAACAGAAGAACCTAAAATTTGACCAATGTTTATATAATTAATTCTTGCATAGTAAATGCAAAAGGTTTAATATATAAAAAATGCAAAAGAATATGAAATGTTCAACAACAACAAGAAGAACAACAGTTCCCTGTAAGAGCAAAAAGGTAAATTCATAGCAGTAAGTTTCATGGAATACTTTCTGCAAGCATAAAGAGGAAAGCCAGAAACAAAATATATTGCACACAACTCATGAAAATATACTCCACAAGAGCTCAATAAACATTAGCTAATATTTCCCAGCAGTGTTTGTAACTTATTATCTAGTCACTTAGGATCTCAGTGCCTCAATTTCCCTGTCTATAAAATAAACAAATACTTACTGTAAAATGAAACAGCAATCTATACTCACTAAGGAGTTGCAAGGCTTAATTTAAGTTTCAGAAGCATCTGGAAAAAGGCAAATGATGGATGGGAATGTCAATCATCATCACTGTTCACAACTGCTATTGCAAGAGCAAGGTTAAAAAGGCAGCCAATTCCTGGCTCCTGTGCTATCACAGGGGAAGTGCCCTCCCATAAAACTACAGACTTCTCAACTTCGTGAATAAGAGCAGAAAGATGAAAATTGCTAAGACAACAGAACTGTACACAGTTAAGTTCCACTGATTTGCATTAATATTTTTTGGTATTATTCCCTGACAAATAGTTTCCACTTGATTTTGCTGCAAGTGCCAACACAGAAAAGTGGTTTTAAATATTGCAAAAGAAAAACAGGGGAAGTCAGGAAAGCAAAGAGAATGGGATTCAAACCTAGAATAGGGAGGGGGCAGTCTCTGATTAAGGACTTAATTGTATATCACAGGTATCCAATTCATCCTTTAACAAGTTACTTGACAGACAGCAAGGATGGTGACAATCAGCCACCATCTTTTACAGCCTTGAGGAATGTCATGAGACCTGGAATGCATCAAGCACAGAGAGAAAAAACAATGAAGAAATATCTATGCCCCAGTGTTTATCAAGCAGCAGCCAGACCTATGCCTAAGCAAAGGCTGACTTTAATGATGCCTGCTGTTTGGAAACAGATGTAAGGAAAAAGATGAAATACTTGCATCTGAATTACCATAAGCCTTAAACAAGGAGGGGCAGAAAGCATCTATGCAGCCTACAGTGTCCACCAGATAATCTATGGCAGTGCTATCAATCTGTACACCAGTCACCCCAATCCATCCTGAAGAAAAATCATTGCTTCCAACATAATGCACTAAAACAAATTTATAAATGTTAATAAAATTTTTAAAAGGTCAGGTCACTGCTTCCTGTAACAGATGTCAGGGGAACCCAATACATCTCAGTATCAGGTCATGGGCAGGACAGCTCTGACATTAAAGAATGGAGAAAATGGAATTTTTCTCTTTTAAAACTAGTTAACCAGCACATCTGTCTGTTTCCCCTTTGGCTGGCTAGTATACTGCAAGCACAGTAACAGGAAAATTTATTGAAACATACTGTTAAATCAATATGGTAGAGCATTCTGCTTTATACTGCCTATAAAAGTCATGCATATAGGAAACTGAAGGAAATACACTGGTACTGGAAACAGAAATAAAAATGTTCTGTAAAAGTAAACGAATCCCTAGAATATAAAATTTAAGAGATTACATAGCAAATCTGGGAGCTTAAAATTGACCATGTAATGCTTTTTTCTTGGGCAGATGTTAGGGTGCTCTTTACTCAAAAATAGAGCTGGAATGTGACAAACAAAAGAGAGGGTTCTGGCAGGAGTACCAGAAATTACTTTGAAAATAGTAATAAAATTAGATTTATAGAAACATGTTATAATATGACATTATATACTCATAAAGGGAGAGGCCATATTTTTGTATATAATCCAGGGAGATTCTAAGGGTAGAAAGGAAATGTTCTGTCACACAATCTTGCTGAAGAGTAAAATGTATTATGAATATCTGAGAAGCAAATACTGAGAAGAGTGTGTACAGGACACACTGGAGCTCATAAATGAGTTTTTAAAGTCTTTCACCACTTTAGATTACTTAATATTTCATAGTCAGCTCAAGTCCATGTTTTAGACACATATACATAAATGCACACATAGTCTGAATTTATAGAATGTAATATAAAATGTACTTCTCAAGGCCTTAAAAATATTCAGGTCTAGAGGTAAAAAATTTTAAAAATCAGCTGGTCTGACATTAATACTGGTACTGGCCTGATAATTTCAATGTTTCAGCAGTTTATAAAATGCATCTATGTGTTTGAACCTCACGAGACAATTGATAAAGAAAAATGTTAACAAAACTAAGACCAATTAACAATATGAAAGTCAAATAGGAAAGTAAAATACTTCTCATGCAGTAATGATCAAGAATAACAGACTGGGAAGATGGCTAGATGGGTAAGGGGTAACCTGGCTAAGCACTGGGGCTTAAGTTAAAATGCCTAGAACACACATAAGAGTCAGGTGTGAAGTCCTAGTGCACGGGGTAAGGAGTCTTTATAACTTACTGGATAGTCAATCTAGACAATCAGGGATAGACAGATAGACAGATTACATGCGTACAGTGACAGGCAAAAGAAGACACTAAAACACTGAACATAAGCCTCATGTATGCATATATGTACCCCTGCCCAAGAATGAAAAAAATACACAAAAAATGTAATCTATAAAAATGGAGTCAGCAAGAAAATTCAGTGGATAAAGACATATACCATCAAGCTTAGAAACCACATGATAGAAAGACGGAAGCAACTCCCTTAAGTTGTCTTCCAATCTTCACACATATGCCATGGCAGTCATATGTTCAAACCCAAATAAATAAATATACAAACTCAGAAACTTTAGGTATAGCTCTGCCTTTAGCTGACACAATCACTAGTATGAAAGTTAAGACAGCAAATGAAAACTCTAATTAATTGAGTGACAAAGATCATAAAACAGAGGGGAAGGAATGAAAATAGGTCACTACTAGAAATAAAGCCACATTACATTTGTAAGTGCTATAGCCGAGCCCCACCCCACCCCCACTGATGTTCACTGGTGCAGTACTTACAACTGAGATTCTTATACTATCAAATACAAAAAAAAGGGGAGAAACAAAGAGATACCATAAGAACCATCTTGAATCAAGAAATACTGGAGGGCGTTTCTTTATCTATCTTCAAATGGTTTCACATTTACCTTTTGTCTTTATCTTATCAAAAGCGGAGGACAATCTTCACCTTGCATGGTAGCTTGGCCTATAGATAGTCATTTTGTCACAGGCCATCAGTTTCATGATTACAAGGTTTAATGTACCCGTCTGTCCCTTTTGTGAACTGGGCATAGCTCTGCCTTTAGCTAAGACAGCAGAGGCTAGAGAGAACTTTAAAGGAAGGGCTGCAGCTTTCTTTGCCTCTGTGGAAGGAAGACATCCTGGGCCAAAGGACCTCTATACAGTTGGAGATGGTAATATGTACTTTTTTCTCTTGCCTTCTTCTGACAGGCAACGCTTGTTCATGAAGATGAAAATCTGGATTAAGATCACAGCAGAGACATCAGCAGACTAAAGGAGCAGCATTTGTATAGTGCAGCTCAACAACCTGGTGAGCAAGTACATTCATTAAGCAAAGATAGATGGCCTACCACATGTCAGCCACGATGCTGAGTTTCAGATAAGAACAGTGTACAAAATCCTGAAGAACCCCTAAATTTATGGAGAAAAATGGAAAGGTGAGTAAAAAATGAAGAGTGGAGACCATAACAAGCACAGTGAGTAGACAGGCAGAGCATGCTGAAGGAATGTCAGTGGGATAGCGAGGATAACTAAGAAGGGAACTTTTGAGAAAGTCCATGAGGATGCAAGGGAAGTAAGTTAGATGGATGCTTGATAGTACTGGTACATGAAACGTACAACCTACAGCTAGAAAGTTATTGGTGGAGTGGTCTACAGAGACACAGCTGTAGAAAACACACAAGCAGGACAGGAGGCAACTTTAAAAAAAGCAACTTTTTTTTTTTTTTAAACCACGGATTAATTGCTAGTGGAGAATGTTCAGCTATAAAATACATAAAATGGTTTTTAAGTTTTTAACAGCATCATTCTGGCAAAAGAGTAAAGGGGTAAAGAATATAAGAATATAGCATAAGACCAGAATATGGCATAAGACTAGAGCAAAATTAAGGAGCCTGGAAAGAGGGGATGACAATTTACACCTGGTCATTTCTGAAAGTCAATAGCATACACGTCCTGATGGGTGGCCTCTTAGGCCTGTAAACACATGGCATCTAGGCTGTGCTCAGAGCATCTAAAAGCCTGGCATATTCACCGACTAAAACAGGAGAGACTTAACAAAGGACAGCAAATACTGAACATACAGAGCAGACCTGAGTTGGGACATGTGAAACCCGAGACTCATAGAGGACAAACTACTGGAAATAATGAGAAAGCAAAAGGTCATCAAAGCCAAAAGTTCAGAAAAGTGTTCCAGGCTAAGGCAGATATTTGTGAGTCATCAGACTTTAAAGCCTTGAGCTTGGATGAGGCTACCAAAATCACAAATGTGGGTAGAAAGTGAGCAGGTGGCCAAGGGTTAAAGCCAGGTCAGGTCAGGTCAGGTCAGGTCAGGTCAGGTAGATAAGGTTGAGGATTCAGCATGTGCCAGGGCGGTCTGAGGAAAACCAGAGGGCAGATCCCCCTGGGAGCCAAATAACAAGAGTCTTAAAGGAAAACCCGTACATGCATTGCACGTGGGTTTAAGAACATAGAAAACAAAGGAACTGTTTGTTCCCAACTATTTTGTTCTCCATTTTGTGTGTGTGTGTGTGTAAGATATTAACAGACACATCCCTCACACATGGCAGATATTTCTGGAAGTTGAACAAGTCTGTGAAATGTTTTGAGTGTCTTACTACGAAGCATGGAAAATCATGTTTTCAAAATAACCCACTAAAAACTTTCCCTGACTACCCACTGTAACTGCCTAAATTACCAAAAATTTCTCCTGTCTTTGTTCTATCTCTCCTTCTTCAAAATACACAGAGTACAGACATAAGACAAAGAAAAACTGTAATGTCCTATCTGCCTTACTGAGAATAAGCAGTGCTTGTTTTGTTTGGGATGGGGTCTTACAACACTTGCCAAGGCTGATCTCTTACTCAAGACCCTCTAGTCTCATGGCCTAAGTAGATAAGACTATAGGTGACAGACAAGACACTACATCTGGAATTTTATCATTTTCTTGTGAGTATGAGTTTTCTACGTTCTTTGTGACAAGTGGTCACAACTGGTATACTGTTCAGAAAGGCTGCGAAAACTTCAACAAGTGTGGGGCTTCGAAGCTTACACCAGCCTCAGTAGTGATGTAAGCAGCCTATAGCCAAACACTCCTACTAACATGAACTGAGTTCCTCTGCCATGTTATTCCTGCCAATATGGTCTGAAACTAGAAAACAAATTTTTATTCTGGTCACAATAACACAAATGTAACCAACACATAGGGAAGCTTTAAGAAGTGTCTAGTAACCTGAAGTTATTTCACTGGAAGGACGACCACGGTCCGTTTCCGGTGTCCACTCTTATTCATTTGTTTGCTTCTGGGATATCATAAGGTAAGCAGCTTTCTTTACTGCTGGTGTGCCTGTGATTGTGACCTACTTGCCACAGGGCACAAAGTGACCATGCTTTCACAAACCAAAGCCTACAAAAGTGTGAGCCAGAGTAAATGTCCTTTCTTTTTAGGCTGACTAAGTGGAGTTAAGACAATCATCAGAAGCTGAGAGAACAGAGTGGATGTGAGGTTTATTTCTCTTGAAGGGAAGCTTCTCATGTGGTCGTTTCTAGACCCTGTTGCAAAGGCATGCCTGCTCTGCTAGCAGGAAGTAGGGAACTGGTGCAGCAGCATGCAAGCTCACTTCCTTCCTCCTCCCTGGGTCAAAGATACACTGTCTAGCTATTTCACAGAGGTCAACAGTCCTTGCCCCGAGTAAACTGACTGGGTGTTCAGACAAACAAAACCTGCAAAGAGGCTAAAAATTCTAATCTCAGTCCCACCACAAAGTGCTGTCATGGACAACTTTGAGGCAATTGTTTTATCTCTGTCTCAAGTGACTATTATGAAACTGAAATAGAGTAACTCATAAAAAGAAACTGGCACAAGTAGATACATGTTAGTAGATGTCAGGTTTCTCACCCTAGGCTCAATGGGCCTGTAGGGCAGGCAGCAGTACCTCCGTCTGTGTGCATCCTGTTTATCCTAGTCTGCACTGAACTTAAATAAAACATTACATAGTCTATAATCCAAGGGAGGGTGAGGATGAGCAAACTGGATATCATGCATGTATGAAATGGTCAAAACACAACATCTTGTAGAGTAAATATATGCTAATTAATATTTTTTAGGAAGATGTTTGCTGTTTAAAGCTGAGGTGAAACCCAAAGTGGACATACAGGTTTAGTATTTTTACAACTAGATCAACCTACTGATGTTGTTAAAGACATTGTTATCTATGAAGTACAAGCTCAAGAAGTGTGCAATTAAGAGATCAAAAAAGGAAAAAAATTCTCAATATTTTAACTGTGTTTACAAAGAGATATTGAGCCACATTTATAGCAACCTTTGACCACATATATCCATTTCAATGTCTTATTGAGATGTCACAAAAACAAACAAAAAACAAAAACCAGGCTATATTGAAGAATAGCTTTCATAATGGGCATCCTTAGCACACTCTTTCCTCACCTACCCTCCTGCTAAAATACTGCAGCACACAGACAGGCAGCTCGGACCACGTCTTGCATTACAGTCACCCAGCATTAGACATGGCTGGTTCTTCCTATTCAGATTTACTTGGAAAATACTTAATAAGAAATGTGTGAAAACAAATTAGTCATTCTGTAGTCTACTCTAAATCAGGGTCACACTGGGTATGCTTTTAGGGGGGAAACAATCAATTCAAGACTGTACAATATTAGTGATAACATTAGGAACCTTTCAGTCCTTTTTCTACCTTGTCATTCTAACTAGGAATCCTGAATAGCCTGCTTAAGGGCAGGATCAAAGCCTGTGATGGGGACAGAAAGTTCTATTAGTAACCACATCATAGCAAAATCCTGGCAGACTTGAGCTGCAGAAAAAATAGATGCTAGTGAGAAAAAAAATATGTAGAGGAAGAGAATTAATGCAAAAGAGGCCAGTAAGTAGGAAATCTCTGATTTTAGTAAACCAGACAGTTGTTGTGGATTCATAGTTGTAGAAGGAAATCCCTTTTCCCTGTGGTGCACCAACATGGAGGCAAGTGGGAGGATTAACTCAAGAGGCTGCTAACCTCAAGTGCACAGGAGTCCCCCAAGTGTCCCCTTAAATGCGAACTCCTCACACCTGCCCACAGATTCTCATTTAATGGAAGACCAATGAACAAATAAAAGAGCTAATATTTTATTTTGTAAACAGTTTCACATATTGATTTTGATATAGAGGTTCGTGGAAAACACTTTCACAAGCACTATAAAATGAGTGCTATAGAATTAAAGTAAAGCAATAATTTGCTTTTGCTAAAGAAATTAAAAATTCAAATAGGCTGGTCACAGCTGCGGCTGCTACGGGCTCGGCCGGCTTTGTCTGTCTGCGGGCGTGCGCCCCGTCGGTACTCAAGACCAGTCCATGGAAGAATCATATGAAGAAGCAGTGATCAGAGTCACAGAGCAGGAGTGGACATGTTTGGGTTCCCAACAGCTACCCTGCTGGACTGTCATGGAAGATATGCCCAGAATGTAGCATTTTTCAATGTAATGACAGAAGACCACAAGTATGATCATTCAGAAGCCACGGGATCTTCAAGCTGGGATTTCCAGAGTTCTTTCAGAAGAGAGAAGCTGGAACAGAAATCCCCAGATTCTAAGGCCCTACAGGAAGACTCACCTGGAGTGAGACAGAAGGTCTATGATTGCCAGGAATGTGGGAAATCTTTCTGGCAAAAAAGGTAGTCTAACATTGAATGAGAGAATCCACACTGGTCAGAAGCCCTTTGAGTGTGCCCAGTGTGAAAAGAGCTTCAGGGCCAAAGGCAATCTAGTTACACATCAGCGAATACACACAGGAGAGAAGCCCTATCAGTGCAAAGAGTGTGGGAAAAGTTTTAGTCAGCAAGGCAGTCTAGCTGTCCATGAGAGACTCCACACTGGACAGAAACCCTATGAATGTGCCATTTGCCAGAGAAGCTTCAGGAATCAAAGTAACCTTGCTGTTCACCGAAGAGTTCACAGTGGTGAGAAGCCCTATAGATGTGATCAGTGTGGAAAAGCTTTCAGTCAGAAAGGAAGCTTAATTGTTCACATCAGAGTTCACACAGGTCTGAAGCCCTATTCGTGTTCCCACTGCAGGAAGAGCTTCCACACCAGGGGGAACTGTATTTTGCATGGAAAAATCCACACAGGAGAGACACTCTATCTCTGTGGCCAATGTGGGAAAAGTTTCACTCAGAGAGGGAGCCTGGCTGTGCACCAACGAAGCTGCTCACAAAGGCTCACCCTGTAACCACTCTCTTCAAAGGAAGTTCTTAGGAGTTAATACAAACCCTCTGTAATCAAGAAGTTTATCTAATTCTATAGGGTAAGTGGAAATTCTTCCAAAAGGACCAGCATTTGGTAGGGCAAACTGACTTTTTCCCTTTCCCCCAAATGAATATGAAAAATAAATGTCTTGTTTATCATTAAAAAAAATTCAAATAACAGTAAAAGTTAGTATAGCACAGCCCATGGCCCTAGTAACTTGGGATAGTCAGTAGTTAAAGTGTTGGGGCATTTTTCCTATGACAGGAAGCCGCACAAAACTGTCCTAAGAGAACAGCCCTGCCAATGTCCCTTTCTTTTCATTTACACTAACTCAAAAGTTTCTTTGAATTTTCTCTGAATCAAAGATGGCTCCACTTTTAGTCTATTTTCTTTTAGCTCAGAATAAGCTAAAGCATCATTCCCTTCCTGTACAGTTTTATTTATATTAATTTCACCAAGTTTTCACTGCTCCAATCTCTCCACGTATCTCACATAGGATAATTACATAACCCCATCTTCATTCTTGTCACTTTAACAGAAAGGTGCCTTTCGGACTTTTCTGTTTCCTGTTTCTGGTTTGAGTATGACCTCCCTCAGGAAACCTCTCTATCAAACATTCACTATCGGGGGGAAATGAAAATCCAACCACTGTAGAAATTTGCAGAACTACTCAAAGTAATAATCTCAAGATTTTGGTTTAACCAAGATATACATGGATAACACTCCAAGGGCTGAGGACTATCCTACCTTCAAGAGTTGAAGAATATAAACCAGAAAGCAAAATTTAAGACTCAGGAAGTTCAGGAAGGGCAGTCAAAGACAGTGAATCTGAGCTCCTTAGATGGTCATAGCATACTTAAATTTTAACCTGGTGGGAATCTGAGAGGCCTACCTCCCAAGTATAGGGAGAAATAAAATGTGATGTCAAGTGTGCCCACACTGGACTGTGGTGTACCTCATATTTTCAGAGTTCCAGATAAACATGGATTTGCCTTGAGTCTATCCATGCATTCCCCTCATCCCTAAGTATAAATTTCTCAAATTTCAGCCTAGGTGACCCCTACTATCAAGGGATGATTTCTCCCAAGGGCTGAGTTAGTTATAGCCTCCCATTCTTTGTGTGTATTACTGTCTTCTTCGTGATTGCTTTACTACCACTAATCTGTTAGCACTGTGAGAGCTTAAAGTATAATTTCTGTTTGTTTGATTCCCTCTGGCTAGCAGAGAATGTAGTATTTGATGGGTGCTCAGTAAATATTTGTGTGTAAGCGAACAAGAAAATAAGCAAACAAAGGAAGTCTTTCCAAAGCACAAGGTGGCACAGCAGGATCACAGTAGGGCCAATTCTATGTGGTTCTTTAGCATGCATCCATTTTCCTGCAGCTATGAAATTTCCTAAAAGCAAAGACTATGATTGGATTTATTCTAAAAGCCCAAATTAATATAAAGTATTAAAAGATTCAAAAAGAGCCAAGTATGGTAGCACATGTCTGTAATCCCAGCAATGTGGAGGCTAAGGCAGAAGAGGAGGCCCATAAATTCCAGGTCAAATCCCATATTAAAGCAAAACTAATATATTCAGATAGAGAATCCACAAGAAACCTTTTGGTTCCAAATTTTCCACAGAGCCTCAATAACCAAGCTGATCATCTTTCAATACTGAGTACATATATAGTTAAAGCCAAATCCACAACAATGTCTAACACAACAGTGTAACTCTCATTAGAAGAAACTTGAAGCAAAATTCCAAAAATGTTGTCCTTGGAAAACTGAAGATCATTTCTGCTCATAAAGGCAATTTATTCTGGAAACTTAATGATCCTCTTCAATACAACACAACTATCACAGAGATTCAATTATGTGTGTTAAGAGAATTGGGATAGACTTACCAAAATTGAACTCAATGCTTTTAAAACCCATGTCTAAAAAATGTTCTGTGTTAAAATTTTGTTATTTCAGTTTTCAATGCCAGGAACAGACTCTAAAATTTTATTATTAAGATTTTATCAACCTCTAAATTTGAAGTTTCCAGTTTCTGATTGGATTGTGCACTAATTACAAGCAAGAAAAACAGTGCCCACAAATTTCCTATGTAATTCATTATCATTAAACTAATAAAACACCAAGAGAGATCAGTGACTGCCTCTAGAGACTTAGGACAACTTTCTACCTTAGGAGAGTGAGAAGAGAAGACAGTAACCCTGTCTGCCACATTGCAGGCTCTCCTGCTTGTCTGCATATCTTCACAGCATGTGCTGAGTTACATGAATGAGCTCTGACCCCAAATGCCTTTTGTTATCTAAAAAGCTTTTCTAATTCTTATTTCAGGTCAGGTCTAAGATAAATCTGGCCACTAAGAGCAAAATTCAGACAGCCATACATAAAAAAAGTTACTACAAAGCTATACTATGCAATTTAACAATTTTTGTGTGTGGTGTGTGTACATGTGTATGTACAAGTAAGTGTGCATGCTAATGCATGCGAAAGCAACAGTGGCTATCAGGTATCATTTTCTATCTGCATTGTTGTGCCAGAATCTTTCACTGTAGCTAGTGCTTACTAATTTGGCTACACTAAATGGCCAGTGAGATACAGAAGTTAGCCTGACTCTGCCTCCTCTGCATTAAGATTACAGATACATCCTACCCTGCCTGGCTTTTATATGTATACTGGAGCAAGCATTGAACAGACTGAGCCATATTTTTAAGCCTTTTAGTTCCTCTTTTGTATAACTGGTGCTCATTAACTGGCACAAATCATATAGAACAAGTCAGGTCTAATTCAATAAACTCAGTTGTATTTTTGGAAGTTATTTTAAGACTGAACAAGTGCTGTGGATCAATGGAATAGAATTGAGGATCCGGGCATTAGCCCAAAAACCTATGAACACCTGATCTTCAACAAAGAGGCCCAAAATATTCAATGGAAAAAAAGATAGTATCTTTAACAAATGGTGTTGGCATAGCTAGATGGCAGTGTGTAGAAAAATGCAAATAAGTCCGAGCCTGTCACCCTGCACAAAACTCAAATCCAAGTGGATGAAAGATCTCAACATAAACCCAGCCACACTGAACCTGATAGAAAAGAACGTGGGAAATACTCTTCTATGAATTGGCACAGGCAACCACTTCCTAAATATAACACCAGTGGCATAGACACTAAGACCAACAATCAATAAGTGGGACCTCCTTCTGTAAAGTCAAGGACACTGTCAATACGACAAAACGACAGCCTACAGAATGGGAGAAGATTTCCACCAACCCTACAAGTGATAGAGGACTGATCTCTAAAATATATAAAGAACTCAAGAATCCTCTTCCTGTCTGTGCCAGGACGGCGCGTGGTCCACGCCGAGAGACCGAGAAGCCCGGTCTGCGCCCTCAGAATGACTGAGTGGGAAACAGCCACACCTGCGGTGGCAGAGACCCCAGACATCAAGCTCTTTGGGAAGTGGAGTACTGATGATGTGCAAATCAACGATATTTCTCTACAGGATTACATTGCTGTGAAGGAGAAGTATGCCAAGTACCTGCCCCACAGTG